>DWDX01000948.1:0-21583 GCA_018245675.1 Agara michaeli | reverse complement strand
AAGTTTACATTAACATTTTCGTTGTGTGCGTGTTTTCGCGCTTATATATATATATATATATATATATATATATATATATGTATTGTTAAAAGCTCAAGAGCATAACCGTTTACCCTCAGGACACTCGCCGCAGCGGATTTTCGCGCAATGTGAACGATGACGCGCCTAACCGACTAAAATAAAAACCATAGGCATATATTAATCGTTTCATCGCCTTTTGTTTTTGTCGGTAAAGGCGAAAAGTTTGGAATTATGGGTGGATAAAAATAATAATTTATACATATTTTTTAATTTGTAATATTTTTATTGCGACTTATTCACAATTACCGTACTTGAGCATAAAAGAGCCGGTTTTAAGAGAACTCGAGTCGAGTGCTGTTATGCGCTCAGGCGTCTGTTCATTTTACTAATGAAATTTAATTTTTGCTTTCGGTTTTCGTTTGACATTTACATAAAAGCTCTCTTGTTGAGTAATCGTGACAGCTTATAAATGTCACGTTTGATATTAATTTACACGTTTTTCATATATCGCAGGGGATATTTTATTACCATACCGTTACCCCAACCTAATAATGTACCGTTCTTAACGAGCACGCTGATAATGAAGATTATAAATAACAAGAAATAGAATCCTACGCGCTATAGCGGTTTAAAAAAAATCCATAGACAAAAGTACGTAATAAACATTTATAATTTCGACTTGTATCGTAACCGGTAGTTCAATCGAATGTAGATATTTCATGTTTTTTTCCCTCCTGTACTTAATCAAAAATGATTGCAATCCGAGAAAACTATAATGTTGAGAATTTTTAAGTTTCGCGGAAATTGTTAAAGCAGTGTAAGAATTAATACGAACAAAATGTTACAAGAAAGCAAAGGTCAGTGTGATTTATAATAACACATGTTACAATTGTAACATAATGTTAATATGACGTAGTTGGTACAGTAACTATAACGAAAAACAAAAAAAAAATTGATAATTATCTGTTTGAATATTAAAAATGTGACTAAAAACATTTTCCGTGCTTATAAATCATTTTGTGTATGCGTAGACAAATGTTGAGAAATATACAGAGTTATCATTCAAGTATACTACTACTCACTTCCGATGTGAATCGTAGCAGAAATCAACGAGCGATAGTGGATATTAAATTTTTTTTATTTCTCACAACCGATCAAAGCCGTTTAAAAGTAAGCCAAAAATTTTTTTTCAAATCTTTAAAATACCAAATAAATAATATTAATACGTAAAAATACCGATATTCCCATAAAACAAAATGTGAACCGCGTATTTTAAAATATGTTACAATTGTAACATAAGCGTTTTATACGGCGAATCCCCAACGGTAGGGTACGTACCCTAAGAGTAAGAGTATTTTTTTAAAGGAACGAATAACATAAGTGAAACAAAAATTCGGCCACCAACAGTGGAACGTAATGGTTGAAATATAAAAGGAAAAAAAAACTCAGTTATCAATAAGAAAATCTTTTTTATCCAAAAAAACTCGTCGTAATACCTAAAAGAAAAAATCTGCGCGCAACAAAAAGTTACTGTTATAAAAGTAAGAAAAATAAAATACCATTAGTACTAAGTACTAAATGGATGTAAGTTCAACCCTTAAGGGACTTACCAAGACATGGTCCGCTCGGCTGCTCCTCTGCTCGTCGACTGACGCTTCTCGATCTATACCCGGTGCTTTAGTGCGCATGGATGCCAGGGGGTGCCACTAGGGGTGGGTTTATCATAGCGAAAACAGGGGTGCAATTTCGTTGCGGTCGCTTTGCGATTAATCTTCAATTAGCTAGAGCACGGTCATCACGAATGATTTAAAGAATTTATATGTGTGAATTAAAATTACATTTAATGTTATTATGTATTAAAATTACTATCACATACAGTTATTGACAAAGTTGTAAAAAAAGGTATATGTAAAAAAAATATTATTGTATCTTAGTCCTTACAACCTTAAGTGAGCTTTACGACCTTAAGTGTCCTTAAGAGACCATAAGTTTGCGTTAAAAAATTGCGTTCTTATATAATATCACAGTTATCTGTATAATACCGCAAACATTCTAATTTATTGTGAGCACCCCCTATTTTACCCGGAACCTCCGCGCTGGAAGCAACTGTTTATTTAATCCCCCCCGTATAATAATTACGGCGTTTCTGAGAATTGCGTTACCTGAAATCCGTTCCGGGAAATTATTTGTCATTGAAATAGAAAAAAAATATACTTTAAGGACCCGTCATATATGCATACGTAGTTGATGTAGCTATATATAAATCCCTAGCTTTTGCATGCGGCTTCGTTCATCAGGATTTTGATTTTCCAAAAACCAATGAAAAGCGTGAATATAACATTTCAGTTGCCTCATTTGCAAACCGATGAATTTTCATACAATCTTTCCACCTCTATTTTACCACCTTAGGGGTGAAATTTCCAAAAAGCCTCCCTTATCGCTCCGGTACGCTATAAAGAACCTATCTACAATATTTCAGGATTTTAGGTTCCACGGTATCGGCTGTACGTTGGTTTGTGGATCAGACAGTCCTTCCATTGTTGTTGATTGTTGGAATTTTCTTTGTCATGTTATTTACGAGTATGTGTATTAATATAGTATGGAAATGTCTTAGTACATTAACGCCTACATCATAACTTTAAATATAAATCCCTTTTTCTTTTGACACCTTTACTTTGAAGTTCGTATAAAGGTATTCCCTAGAGAGGTTCCTTTGTGTACAGAATCCGAGATTACCATAAACACTCTCTCACTTACATAACACTTTTTCATATTTAAATAAAATGACAGTTGAGAAAGACAACAAGGGTATATGGAGTTTTAAATCAAATCCAACATTGCCACGTTCTTACAAAATAAGGCTCGATTCACACTTTTCATTACGCAAGTAGCGAGATACTGAACATAACACGAACTAATCGCTTTAGTAGGGAGTACTGTTTACACGTGGTTTTTCTGGGTTACCTTTATTTAACACCGGGCGAGGTTTACGTGTGAAACTCCGAAACTGGTTGATATCTTAAGTTTTATCTTACTTGTCAGTGTTGCCCGCTTATCTATGGTTAAATAGGATTGATGATTTAAATACAGGCTGTAACTGAAAGACAAATGCTTAAACTTATTGATGATTTCGAATAATATTCATTTAAAATTGAATAAACAAATTGTTTTTTTTTTCTTTTGGTTAACCTTTTCCCTATCAGTGGCCAACGTTTTATCGCTTTTCCATGTCGGATATGTTTTTTTCTAATAATCAATTCCATATATTATAATCACTTTGGGATTGTTGATTATTTTTATTTTAACAATGACAATGACTACAGTGAATACGATTACAAATAATAAATAAATATCGTTCTTTAAGTAACCCTGCCAACTGTAGTACATGAATGAGCACTCTCGTTGCCAGTGGGGTGGGACGGGGTGTTTTCTTTCAATGGACGTCATTCAGTAAGTGGACTCTTTACCCAAACCTTTATAAGGGTAGGTGCGGGGTGGGTTTTGGATCTTTTTTTATATAAAGCGCAAAAGGATCTTGACGTTTGAACGATTGATGGTACTACCGTGTTCAAGGTACTTGTTTGAGTGTTATAGCAATCAGTACGGCGGATGGTGAGTTAGTCTGACGGTCTGACTAAATGGGTATAGTTTTGCACTGATTTAAGTTACACTGAGACCGCTGGTGATGAGTGTAACGGATGTTGCGAGACCGTTCTGAAACGCCAGCCCGGTCGGATTGTGTCTTAGACGCGATAAAATTAGCGAACTTAACATAAAAAAAAAATACAGACGAATTGAGAACCCCCTTCTTTTTTTGAAGTCGGTTAAAAATCTAAACTTAAGATTATTCTCACACGTATCTGTAATCGTAATATGTGTATAAATATTTTGATATCACCAAATTTAAGATATTTAGAATTTTTAAGATTCAAGAGATTTAGAAAAAAGAATGTAGTATTCTAAAGTGTTTGTAACATACATTTTATAAATATCTTGCAAACGAAACTAGATCCCCCTTTTAAGCGATATCTTTCACAGATAGCTAGGCGTTACGTTTTCCCTTGAAAAGCTCAGGGTATTTCTAATAAGGTCGGTAATAATTATATTGCTGTAGAAGTGTGGAGTAATTGTTCACGAGTAATAGGAGATTGTTTTAGGCAATATTTTTAGTTGCGAACTGTGTATAAATTTAATTAATGCTATCGGCGTTGCTTTATGGCGAGTCATTTTCATTAAATGCTCACTTTGGAACTGCTTTAATCTACATAAGATGTATTTAGGACACACATAGATATACACAGTTAAGTAACCTCATACATTTATTATATTTAAGTATCATTCGTCACTGGGTCTTCAGGCTATGGCAGGCCGGAAAAATAAGAAAACAGTATTTACCTACTCTGTAACAATATATTGTCAATGTATAACAAAAGGTCATAAACGTAATTAATATGAAGCCTCCGAATGCCTGAGGTTATAATGTACCACGTGGAATCAAAACACAGCGTTCAAAGGACGTTTACCTACGTTCATATTATCTACGTAATTACGTTTTGCCTGGGGCTAATGAAACGAAATTGGCTGGCTTGTGGGTCCAGTGGTTAGTGATCTTACTGTTGAGCTGAAGTTGTGGGTTCGATTCTAAGTGGATCATTTCATAGTGGAACACGATAAAATAAAAGGAACAAAAAAAAACAACATTTAAAAATTAAAATATATTGAACTATCTACTTTTAATTAAATAATTAAACTAAGCAATATACACGATTTAACTAAACACTACAATAGTGTCGCGCCTATCATATCAGTAAAGTCAACAAGGTTTGTACAGCGCACAACACTAGCTGCAGCAGTCCTGGCAACAGACCCCCTCCGATGCCGATGAGGACATCGTCCGCCAGCTCCGTGATACTGTTCACCAAGCTGCTCAGCAGGCCTTGGACACTAACCACGCTAGTTGTCGGCGTGTTCGGATTAGCACCGGACGCATACTCTGGCAGAGATCTCAAAAAGTTCACTATCGCTAACGCTTGGGAGTACAGTTTCAACAACGACGTCTCCAAAGCACCGAGGTCTACTGGTATGCACGCGCTGATAGACGGAGGTAAGGTGTCGAAGATCGAGAGGAGAGAGAGTAGAAGATTGTAGACGTTATTCAGTAACGGTAGCAGAACGTTTACCAGAGGGTAGACCGCGGGTAATTGTACGTTATTAGCGGATACTGGATTCTGTAAAGATAAGAAAACAATTGTCAATATTCATGTAGCAGCAGCGATAGCGTAGTGGTTCCAAAGTCCAGTTCCAAAGTCATATGTTTTTCAGATTAAATCTATAGATTAAGTCGATAAATGCATCTGTAAAGAGAATATGAAGAAGCTTGCACGCTTTACAGTTCTTGATTATATTTTTTAAGCTGTGTGAAGTTTGCCAACTGGCATTTGGCCAGCGTCGTTTGCGTCTTAAGTCTGCTGATTCTGAGGGAACTCGTGTTGAACAGAACAGAGGCGATAAAAAAGGTCGATAAAAATGTCTTTACATACAGGAAAACTCTTACTATTATTGCTATATCATACCAGGTTCCTAAAGGGGCAGGCAGAAAGCATCGAGTGCTAAACATCTCTATTTTTACAGATCTGACACGCTTCTTCTACATTCATCAATCTATTCACACAAACGCAATTTTGAACACTGGACCCTCCATCAGCCTGTATTTGACCTATTTGTTCGAGGTATGAAAGTCGTGATCTCGCTCTGGACCTAAATCCACATTCACACATACATACTCTCTTTTACACAAAGCATTTTTCTTACATCTGTATTGCGAAAGCTCTCATCCTCTTTCTTACATACGCAATTCTCGCTTCCCAATAGGAAAACTTATTGTGGTTATCGAGGCACTATATACAAGGATATACAATTTTCTTTTCGTAAAGTAAATAAGTAATTTGTAGTGTAAATATATATAGTGAGATATGCAGAAAATACACTAGAGTTAATAATACACTTACCGTTAGATACAATACAGAAATAAACAACAATGCCAATGTGATTTTAGACGCCATTTTACAAACGACCTTCTCGACTATCCAACTATGTATTTATGTATAAATTATTAATCAACACTTTTTATATTGTACCTAATTGACAAATTTTGATTTTATATACATTGGTAATAATTGTGTTATCGTTATGTTTGTTATCTATAAAAGCAACGTTGGCAGTTACCTAATTACTGCGTTATATAGAAACCATTGCCCAATTATCTGCTACAAGCCATATTCTCTTAGCGTGCTAGTAACGTCGCTATATTTCGTAAGCCGTCATAAAGTAATCCAGGTCAGCCATGTCCTTATACAGACGTAACTGATACGGCCATGATTTTATACCTGAGTCATTAAACACACCCTTTTTCTGACAACATGGCAATGCAAATATTTCAACGTTGCCGCAGTAATATATCATGCCGAATACATCCTATAGTGGCTTCATTTTGATCGTGACGACGCAATGTTGACAGCTATATACCAATTATGTCAATGTTTTCACGTAGTATCCAGTGTCAAAGTTTAAAGGTCTTAAGTTTGAAAGATGTACTATTAAGAAAACAATTTAAACATATCTAAATATACTACGGTATTCAAAATTTGCAGGTGCTCAACAAACATTCGCTTATATGGTAAATATTCATCTGAATATACCTTAAGTACATATAGTAAAGAAGTATTCTAAGTAGGTTTGAGTTGTTTGATACTTGTCTCGTTCCTGCTTAATGCAAGTTAACTTTATCATTAAATATTAATTAAAATGAAGATAATTTAAGATGCCGTGCGCTTGTGGACTTTGGGATTTGAAAGTAGCGGACGTGCAAAGAGAATGGAGTGGGTTTCATTTCAAGACAAAGGCAAGGGACTAAGCTCGAGAACTGTAATTCGTTAAGCGAGTTAAGTTGTTTATATAAAAAGTTCTGTTATTACTGACCTTCAAAGGGTATTTCACGGGAAGTTATTTGTTAAGAGGCAAGTTGTTCAAACAAAATATTTGGCGAGTTAAGTCCAAAAGAAGTTACCTAAATCTTCTTCTACGTCACTAATAACTAAACTGGCCGCCCGAGTGGATGGTACTTCAAGGCAGTTTAGTGTAATGTATATGATCGTGAAAGATAGGCATGAAATTAAATATACAACGAAATACTCTCAAAATGTGTGGAAATGGTATTTTTTATCAAAACAATCTCAAGAAATCACAAGCTCCGTGCTACTTAATTAATGAAAGCGTACATTATTACATACGAACTTGAGATTACTTAGGTTAACGAAGTTACTTATCGCTGCTCCCCCGTCGGATGTAACGCCTAAAACACTCAAAGGGTTCATCCCACAATCATAACAATATATTATATAAGACATTTTTTCTTTTATATAAAAATACGATTACTAAGTTGCAGTAGTAGCTGTCCTTCGGAGAGCACAATAAGAAATCAATCCTTATAATCGGTTAACTTTATATAGAAGTGCTGACTGACGCATTTAAAGATTAAAATCGACACGTAAATTTAAAAAACGTCGGACTTCTTAGATATGTGACTGCAAATACTAAAGTCGTGAATTTTTTCGTGCTTTAGAGAGTACGTTAAGTAGTTAGTATTGTTTATTATCGTTGGATGATCATCGTCAAACCTTGTCGGAGATCCTCAAGATTGGTTGGCCACTAACCAATATCTCCACCAATGTGCACTGGAAGAGCACGTTGAAGTATGCCTTTGGGCTGCCACAGTTGTGACAGAGACTCGTGGCCCAGCAGTGGGCTTTAGAATGATTGCTGCTAAGCCTTATCGGAGGTGTATAAGCACACATTCAAACCGAGCGGTTTTATTTGCGGTTCGTCTTCTTCGTCGAACTTATTCCACCTATCGGCTTCTATTTACATATAGATTGTAAAATTACATAAACTACGTAACTTCCCCGAGTGACATAATGTTGTTATCATTTTATTAATGTTACATCGTTGAACGGAATTTACACAATTCCGATTGTAATTTGTACAAAGAACGATAAAGGACAGTATAAATGTATTTATTGACGGTTTATTGAATTAATTAACTTCAGTGACGGAGATGAGGTCGAAAATAGTGTTCTGTTTATGCGCGGTCCTTTGTTTGGTTAGTACACGAACAAAGTACAACATAATCATTTAATGAGTGTTGCCATGATAATTTTCTCGAAGTACAGTTATACACAAATATATATGTAAATTATGAGTAGTATAAACATAACGTATTAACGGAGGTTGTAAAACGTAAACCAAAGTTGTCACTCGTATTAAGCGATTAATTGTCTTGTAAGACAAATCGTCACGGTCCATTTCAATGGAAAATATTTCTTTTGCTGATGGAATGTTTTTAGGAAATGATTAGGAATTGATTGTGTATTTATAAATTCCAGATCGGTGGCACCGAGGCGATGATACCAGCATATTCTATATCGGCATTGCGGCTTGCGTTCGACGAGATATCAACGATCCTACCGATCGCGAACCAGCTCGCTTGCTTGCTCATCCCTTTCCTCATCAATCTGATAAATAATCTAAACAATTTATCGAACATAGTTCAAAACTTAACGCCGGCGATATTGCCATACTTCGGTTGCACTTTGCCTCTGTTGTATGCGACTTTGACAGATTTAGCGTCCGTACTATTCTTGTATATAAGTGTATTGATATCTCTATTCCGATCCAATGTGTTAGCAGCGCCTGGGTTATTGATTACTCTGGTTATACAGATTCTGAATATAGTTCTCGGTTTGCTCACAGGGCTGTCGGACGGCACTGGTCTGCTGTCAGGTCTTATCAAACTCATTACGAGTGTGCTGGTCGAGTTAGAAAAATTGTTAATTTAATTTAAATAGATTATTTACATATAGCTTAGTTTTATGATTATTTATGAATAAATCACTGTTATAAACGCATCCTTTGTTTTCCTCTGTCTGTGTTCAATTTAGCATTTGTCTCAATATAACCTACATATCTCATTCACATTGTTTTATTCATCATAAGGTACATATATACACTTAATGAAGGTCATGTTTTAGTCATCTTAATTTCATTATACCAGTGATTGCCCGCACTGCAACAGCATTAACAAACTGCCCATTTGCAATACGTAAGTGAAGATTACAGCCACCTAAGGAATCGGTAGATAGATTACTAGTATTGCGTGTTACTATTGGTAACAATTTCAGCCACTAAGCCGTGGCTGAAATGGTTTGTTCGCACTGCTCGTTCTGATTTAAAAGTTCTAGCAATGGTGATTGATCTAGATGTACATATTGCCTGGACGTCTATTGGTTCATACGATAAAAAAATTCAATTGAGATATTTGATAAACGATGCTGACTATATTTGAATACGTTGGCAAACTTTCAGTGCGCCCACAATAGTAAAAACAAAAAGGATCCTTAAAAAGCGAGCTAAATTATTACTTAGGTATAGCTCAGAGAACACTGAAGAGAATCTATGAATTGTTCCAAGCGAATATTAGATATTGATTTAAGAGTTATTTTTCCTTTTTAAATATAACGATGCTTTCAGTCCGTTTGTCGTGATTTTATGCTATTAACCCTAAAAATAACATGTCAAGACAAAACAAGCGTAAGGAATAACTACAAAGTGAAACGTAAGCTTCGTAAAAAGACGGGATAAAAAGGTATTAAAGCCGACACAGTATGTTTTTACAGAGGGTGACCCTACGTAAAGATACGAGTATACTCGTATGGACGTATATAACCGTTTGCTTGTATAACTTTTTACAGGCTTTTAGTTTTATCGTGTCCTTTTTAGTAGTTTGAAGATACTAGTGTCCTGTCAGAAAGTCGTAGAATTTTATGGCTGCAACCCTCTTTATATCCCTCTGCTGGCATTGGGTCTCTCCTATAACTTAGGAGAGGGGGGGCGGGAGCTTATTCCATCACGCTGCACGAATGGGGATTGGTGGACACAGCGGTTTTGGCCAACCCGTATATCAATTGTTTTTATGCCACCTTTAGGGCACACGACGAGTTAAAGTAAAGACTGAAAAGGCTCGTAAAAATTTGCCACTGGCGGTCACTCATCCAAGTACTGACCGCGCTCGGTGTCAGTTTCGGATCGATTTCGAAACTGCATTACGCCGGAACTAAGAGGGTTCATATTATGCTATAAGCTAGAATTCATAGCTTAACTATATATACACTTAGAGAAATGCAATATTAGATTCACGGTCTTGGTTCAAAAAAATGAATTAACACTAACTGTCATATGTATTTGGTATTGTTTTTAATACAACTACACCGTTGGAATTTTCCAACGATATTACGGTTTAAACCCGCAATTTCGTATTACACGCTCGCTGTGTGTTCGTGTTTATTTTGTTGGCGTAACAGCTTTGTTAGCGGTGCCTTCTGTGGCTGTGAGAGAAATACGAGGCGACAACGTCAAAGTGAAATGGAATGAAATTCGCTGTTTACAAGCGTGTGGTTTCGAGATGATGTTTCAATTAAAGAATATTTACACAACATACGTAAAGTTGTCTTAGTTTTGTAAACATTCAGCAGTTTTATTTCAAAGAATGTTTGGTAGAGAGACATCGGATCCGCATGTTAGCGATATGACAGCCTTTTGTTTATGTGTCTCTGTCTCCTTGTATATGTCTTTCTGTCTCAGCAATTTATGGTGTACAATAAAGTATATTTGTATTGTATTCATAAAATGTAATTCATAAAATGTAATGCAGAAAAGCCATTGTTGAAATTATTAAGCCCGTTAAGAAGCTCTGTCTGCTTTGCTGTTGGAAGGGAGATACAGGCAGGTACGTTAAGTCTTTGTGTTCTTTCCACTAAACATTTTTAAGGTAGCAACACATCTGCATTTCAACTCGGCCACTTCCAACTTCCTCTGGGTTCGTCTTACGTTCTACAGTTCACTATTAACCAACCTAATAATTATAAATGGATATCATTTCACGTGTTATATCTCGGCGCGGACGGAGATAAATTGTCAGATAAATCTTTATTATCAGCCCCTTATAAGAACAGGTAATAATGATTGTCACGTATTAAGATTAAGAGTTCGAGTGGTTCAGTGTAAGATTTTTTCATTTTTATATATTTTTTCAATTAGTGGGTAATATTCAAAAATGTGTCACTTGTTACTAATTCCGTGTGTGTGTTTTTTAATGAAATTGGTAAGATTTTTATTATTTCAATACGTAAAGTGTTCTTTGCTCTTTTTTTATTTAATATAATCAATCATTGCACTGAAGCGCTAGAAAATACTGCAGGTAGTGAAAGAGATTTAAGAGTTGTGCAAATATCCCTGGACTGCGGCGGTCTGTAAATATTGCGTGGGTCGCATGTCATAACTTTATATTTCATTGTACCAACCGTAACAAAAAATATATAAAGCATTAATATTACAGGTAACAGCTAACCCTCTGATGCTGAGCATCCCATCATGTCCTAATACAAATTACCAACAAAACGTGTATAGACCTTATGGTGAAGCTTTCGTCATCCAGCCGAACAGTATCGACCCTTATTCACAACAATTTGTATTACAAACTCCTCTGTCTTACCAACCATCACAGGAGCTGATGGTGAAGGACCATATATATTGGAACAAACTACTTTCAAATCCTATTATACAACGTATAATTGATCCAAACAATGTTAAGTACAATCAGTATGGCAATGGACTACAAACATACTCACCTAATCCATATGCAGGAGATGTTGTCAATAATTTTATTATAGTGCCACCTGAATCTTTTGAAATAAATAAAACAAATTGCGAGCAAAAAGATATAAGGGCAAAAAAGAAATCAAAAGATACAAAAAAACATAATGGTACTCCAAGTACTAGAAGAAAAAAAGTACTTGATAACAATAGCGTTCGAAACGATGTATTATATGATAATGTGAATCATCAACGAGGAAAAAAATATATAAAGAAAGTGTCTGGAAATTTCGATGCTGCGAACATTAAGTGTTACACGTCCTCGGAAGTGTTAGAAGACATAAATAATAAATCTAAGGATAAGTATCAAAGAAATAAGAAGACAAATAAGGCAGATAATAAAAAAAATACTTCAATCAAAATGATTGAAAATAAAGTAGGGAAGACTAAGCCTCTTAAGTCCAAAAAAAATAAAGCCAGGAAAAAATTAAAGGACAACGAGCCTAAAGATTATAAACATGAAGTAATGGAAAATGCTTCTCCGAAAACCACAAAGCGAAAGACATCGAAACAACTTAAACCGGTCTTGGATAAATGTGAATGTGACGTAATGGCTGACAAACCAAAAATTTACTATGAAACTAAAGTAAGAGAAAGTGTCCCAGAAATCTGTTATGACAATATAGATGATATATTTAATTTAAAGCCTGATTGCATTGATTTAGAAAACAGACGAACAAGAAATTCTAATAACGAACTGGCAATGAAAGATTACAATAACATATATTCAAATCTGCCAGATGACATAACTGGAAATTATTTACGATATATAAATGACCTGTTGTCCAATCCGAAGGTAGCTAATTCTGATTCCAAATTATTTTCCGGTAATAACATGTATCCCTACGACTTTAATCAAATGTATAAAATGCCTACATATTATAATAAAGATGTCAACAAATCAAATGAATCTAAGGGAAGAAACAGGAATAATAAGCGAAAAAAGAAACACAAGAAGAAGAATTCGAAAAAGAATAAAAATGAAGAGAATATTGCAGGTAAAAATAATAGCGTTGCTCATGCTAGTCCAAAGCTTACTATTGCTGAGGAATTAGAAACTGCCACTGAAGTGCAACCCGCTACGAAAATAAACATAACTGATTTCACCACAGAAAAACTTCCAATTATGAAGGAAGTACTGTCCACTGAACCAAGCCATTCCTTAAGAGATGACTTAGAATTGTTTGAAGAACCTGTTCGGGAAATAAAGGTAACAGAAACTTCAAATACCTTTGACATAAATGAAAAAGTGATTAGTAGGCTAAGTCCAAAAGAGGAACTTATTGAGATACAGGAAGTATTTGAAACGAAAATACCTGAATCGGTTAAAAGAAATAAAGAAAACGAGACCAATATAGAGAAATTACAAAATGAAGTAGAAATAAACGACGAATCGTCATCAACAGAAGATTCTTATGAATTTGAACAAACACCTGAATTAGGATTAGAAGATGACAACCCTAATATATATGATTATAGATTATTAGAAGATTACTATCCTGATTTCACAAAAGATAATCACGCGTATTTAGTGAGCAGTGAAGAAATAGATGTTCGAAACATTCATGATCGATATTTCTATACCACTGATAAAAATATTGATTCAAAAGAATTTCGTCAAAAATTACCAGATCGCACTCGTATTTTTAAAGATAAATTAAGTTATGAAGAGAAAGATAAATTGATAGAACCTTATAATGATAAGGGTAATCTAAAAGAAAGTTTGGAATCCGAAGAAATCGTTTTTAAAACACCTCCCGGCTTAGATTTCCCAGATTTCATAACACGGCAGATCAATAAAAATAGACAAGATTCCACTGACATTTATTATCAACATATAAAGGATGATGACGAATATGACAGATTTAACTTCGATAGCATAGCGGAACAATTTGATCAGTCTTTCAAAACAACAGGCAAATATGTAAAATCAGTTGAAAATAAACCAGGAAACGTAGTTGAAACTGTTTATGCCCGTTCTAAAGTAGTAAAGTATGGCCAAGGTCATGTTTCTGAGAATCCTTTGAAACCGAAATCAAATGTAGACACACCAGAAAGTACACTTCAAAATGACAGAGATACAACATTAGTTATAGCTAAGTCGCTAAGTCCAAAAGATATTTGGTAATGTTATATCAAAATAGTTATAATAAATATTGAATATTAAAAAATGTTTTTGTTAGTTGGAATATGTTTTCATTGGATTAAATTATACTTTTTGAAGGATGTTTATCAACGTCCGTAGTATCGTGGTCACAGTCGTAGCATAGATAGATAGATAGACAGCGGACATCTTTACTGTATTCCCTAAAAATGTATATCAATGACGTAAGCATACTATATATTTAATATTAATTGTTCACTGCAGTTAAAGCAATCACAATTAATTCTGCTATCAGATTTAGTCTGGATAATGTATGGTATCAAAACTTTAGAAATTAATTTGGCTAAATTTGCAACAAAGTTTTGAGACGTCGAATTGGATAATTTGTTACAGAATCTTGTAAAATTATGTAACCTAAATTCGACGTCAGATAATGATGTAGGACGACTGCGATGCAATACTTCAAATAGGAATTTCTATGGAAATACGATGCTATTGTCACAAAATTTTCAATAATAAAAATTTGATAAATTATCTCAAAATTTTATTAATCACAAGTTTCTACTAATTCACGAACTTTACGTTGAACGTATATTACTTAGGCAAACATCGTTAGTCTTGGATGGAGGCCAAAATGTACAATGTCAAGAGACCCTTAACTGGATGCTTCACGGCGATTGTGTAAGTGATTAGCGAATGTAAGCGATAAACCTTTATAGACGTATGTGAAATAGCAAACCTCTGCTGTCTAAACGGGTCGTGTTCTTTGCTATAGAACGATAGTAATGAGATTCTGTTTTTATTTAGCCAGATTGATTAATGACTCTTTAAGGATGATCGACACTCTTACTGTCCACAGGCTTCACCTTAAAATTAAAAACGGATTACCAAAAGCTCCTTTATGTGTATCGTTGCCTCTTACGTGGTGTGATGCATTCACTTCTGTCAAGCCTGAAGCAAAGTCATTTAGAATTCACTTTCCATGTTCTATTTGATTTAAACTCAAATCTACGTTATATAAAGGGAATTGCGTGATGTACTGAGTAAATAATACATTTATTTGTACTTGTCCCAATTTGTCGTTGGTATATGTATCATATATTTTACTATAATATTTGTTATTCTATTTATGAAATCTCAGATTTCTCTAAAAATATCCTTCGAGTTTGTAGTAAGTTCATTCAAAGACTTCCTCGGTAAATAATTATTTGTTTATGACTTGGTAGCAATAAATATGATTTATATACTACAATATAATTTAAGACAACAAATAAATAACTTTGACTCTTGTTATTATTACATCACGATGTTGTACATACTTTTAGCTGTTTGTTAATCATTGTACTTGTTTTTTAATCTTTCAACATTAAAAAACATGTTTCGGCGTATAAAGAGGTTTATAAAAGTTCAAGAACAGGTCATGAGAAGCTTTAGGTTAGCAAAAATAAAAACAATTTTATTAATAATATATCAAAACAGTTTTATTAATAATATACTAAAATAATTTACTGCACATTAATCATAACGTAAATGACACATCCAATATCACACAAGTTCATAAATACATAGTAATACTATCAATATTTACTAAGCTTGTACTTTAGTGGCAAATTCTTACCAGAAACAACATACAATGAAGTTTATATTATAATTATAATTTCTGATGAAGTTTCTTGAGTATGCGGTATAATGTTGATTATTATCGACCTTATATAAGGCATTAACGAGGATAAAGAATTTGACATATCCATAAAATTGGAAGACGATTCTTTTAATAAGGTAAATACATGATAATCTAATGTTGAAATAAGTCTATTATTAGTAAGATTTGTTAGTTCTGGTTTGGGTAAGAAAGAAGGAGCATTAATATGGGGTGGGGATAAGTCAAAAGGACTTATAATATTGACCGGAGTACATATTGGAAACAATTCAGATGCTTCGTTCGAATTTGAAGGTGTTTTTACCATAATCTCTGGATTTTGAAGTGTTGTCGTGGATTCTATATTTGGTTTTACACGTCCTGCATCTATAAGGAAAGTGTTTTGTTGCGTAGAATAGACCGATGGAAAAACAGTTTGTTTTGGAAAGTCATTTGTTACAGAATGTGCATTTGGAATACTATTAGTTTCGATATTTTGATTAATTGCCAACGTATCTTTATCTGGCAGTGTAATACCGGGTAAAGAATGCGAAACAGACAATCCTGTTTCAGATTTTTTTGTGGCTAAGCTGGGGTGAGTATTTAACCTATGACATGACAATTGGGAACAATTGTCTTTAATAAAATTTGTTTGTCGAGTGGGATTTTCAGCACCAATATTATATGACTTTTCTAATTGAAGTGGTATATCGTTATACAAGTTTTTGTTATAATTTAATTTAGATGCGTTGTCAAAAGGATAAGATATTAATGAATTAAGAGTTTCAATGGATTTACTGGGATTGATTGGCGAATTTGATGGCCTAATGGAATTTTCTGTTTGGTAACTATCCAAAGAATTCCTTTCAAAAGCTGATGGATTTACAGAGTTTGTTTCTAAATTTGACATTTTACTTACTAAAGATGCTGATTTAAGTATATTAAATTTGTCTTGTGTTGTAACAGGAGTTGACAGTAATCTATTTTTAGGAATGAAATCAGAGTTAATAGATAAAGCGTTTTCATTTCTATTGACCGAACTTTGAGCTCTAATAGAATCAGATGTCGCAGTATTATTTATAGATGTTGATTTGGAAGATTTAATATTTTTATAAGATTTTAATATACTACTCAATTTTTTATTTGTTTCTAAACTTGCTTGGATCGGAGGAGCCACTGGTGTAGGTTTTAGAGAGGCAGGAGGAGTTATTATATCAGTAGTCAATTGTTTCTTAGACTGTAGTGGAAAAGGTAAAGAAAGATTCGGGAGAAGTGAACCGGAAGGAATAGTATTGACCGATGGTAACAATTCATTGGACTTGGGAATAGATGGAGAATCAGTTCTTGCTTTTACAAGACTATTAACAGGTAGCGAATAACAATCGTTCATTCTTGGCAAAATAGTATTAACTGATGATGGTTTTCGAAGAGAAGGTATTGAATCAGGAAGTACATGTTCAAATGAATTAGTAGCAAACTGACTTTTGTCAAGAGTCGTAGATAGAGTTGTCTGACAATTTGTAAGTAGATTGTCTTGTTTGATATTCATTCTTCTATCTTTTATATTTGACAAAGAAATTCCGTCTCTATCAGTTCTCAGTTCTGTTTCTTGGATATTTCTTGGACATGCTGTCACATGAGATAAGGTATTTTCAATAAGTGGTGTTGGGTTTGCTATATTTGGAACGGTATCAGTTGGCGGGCTGGCTTTAGTAAGAGGCACGATTCTTAAAGGGTTAGTTATCGTTGGACTAGTTTCTATGATCGGCAAATAGGGTAGTATGACAGGCTTTCTCGGTATTTTAGGAATTAAATGGTCCGAAGGCATTACATCCGACTGACTGTCACTAAATGAAACACGAATACTCGGTACCGCCGAATTTATGTCTTCAGCTAACGATGTAACCATTTCTAGTGGCAGAACAGGAGATACCCTTATCGTAGCCATACATGCTGATGGTAAAATATCTGGTTCTATGGAGACGCTCAACTGAAAATTTTGCGGCTGTTGTAAGTGAAATTGCTTATGCTCTATTATTACTGGCAGCGAGACTGTAATTGTTAACTGCAACAAAGAAGATAATAAGTTTGTTAATAGTTTTGAAATTGCCACGTTATACTTATAGTTGTAATTTTAAAATAGTCACAATTACAAACTGTTGCAAAGTTTAAAAATGAAACATAAATAGTGAATAATCAAAATTGTACCTGGCAAACGAACACGATGAAAAATTTGTAAAGCCTCCGCATACTGAACTAACGCCTCGCGCGTCAGTGAATACTTGAAAATATTCCATTTTATTTCCGGCAACATAATTTTCAACAATGCTTTCGTCACACACATTTCCATACAACGATTTCCAAACTTTCATTGCAATCCGATTAGTACTATTTCATTATTTTTATTTACTGATAACACGGAGAAGTTGCCAACTCTAGGTATTTACGTAACAAATAATTCAACTTGTGAAATGGGGTGATTGAAAAAAAAATAGAAAATAATAATTGTAGGTCTTAATACTGCACTGTATTGCACTGGTTAAGTAAGTTGAGTTCATAACACTGCAGAAAGATCAAGAGTTTAGAAACTTTAAAGGAACTAACCGGGGTTCTCTTAGTTCTTTCCCTGTTTTAGTTCACTCCGGATAAGGCATTATGTTTCATGTCATACATTGCGGCCTTTATGACGGCTTGCGGCCACAGATAATCGTCATTCCCGGTGTCGCTGGCTGGACGGCTAGAGCTTCCATAGTAGCCGCCAGCGATCTCGAAAGTCTCATTTAATCACTTCTTACGACAGACCGGAGATAGGGTCGCTCTATTCAAGTCACGTGCTACAGGGACAACATATTGCCCAACCCTGGACGTAGAGTTCTACGATAAGCAAATATACATTAACACTGACTACTGTACACATTACATATTAAAAACGTCTCAAGTCTTATCTGTCATATGTATCTTAAATTACATATATATATCGATATTGCGTGTAATCATTTTAGATAAGAGAAGAATAACTGAATGCCGTAATCGATTAATTTCATCGATAAGTATTACAAAAATATTATTCAATATATTGACAAAAATTTCGCAGGCACGACACAAGATTGCATTGCATTATTGCAATATCAACGATAACAAAATTATATATACAATATAAATGCTACAAAACGTGATATTTCTTTAGTAAACTATAAGCTTTTCGATAGTCGAATAATATTTAAAATTAAAACCAATAATTATTTAGTAACTGCTATGGCGTTTTATTTGATTTTTGTTGTTATAGCACAAGCTATATTACTGCAGGTGAAGTATTTGCTTTAATTAAACATCTGTCATCTTGACAGCTGTCAAGTACCTGGCAGTATCTATAAAGTAGTAATAATGTAAAAAATATTAAAAACAAAAAACAACATTTCAGACTGTCAACTCACAATGCGTGAATAGAATAGCACCAAACTGCGGGCTTTTAGAAACCCTTCTACCTTTCGAGACATTTATACCTTCGGAAGCTGTTCTATCGAATCAAGTACTGTTTAATCAAGCGGGGATACCACTGGCTTTCCCTGCTGTTCCCAACTACGCGGTAACTAATGTAGCCGCTGCTCCATGTCAAGTTTTTCCTAGCATAGTCGCTGGGCTTTCTGAGCCAGTCGCGTGTATGCCCACGGCAATTCCCAGCAGTAGCGTGGCCAATAATCTAGCCGATGCGCTTCAACTGCTAGTTGTAAGCAGCCTATTGAGCAGTACCTTGCCTGGAAACTACGATCCGGGATACATTGGTTACCCATACCCTACTGGACCCATAGGGCCCTATAATTACATTTATTAAATTAAGTATGGTGTTCACATGTAATTCAATTATAATTAAAATTGAACCTTAGTGTGTCCTTCTTTGATTTATGTTTAATTTTATTTATATGTAACTGATAACTGCAAAAATATATGTTATGTATAATTTAAAAAGAAATTTCATTTGTTCTCCTTATTTGATATGTATGTATTTATAATTTTATATACGTGTACTAAACCATTAATTAATCTACACTAATAAAATGTAAAGGAAAATAACTCTATGCCTGTCTACCTATAGGTTTATTGACGACACACCTGAACTAGATGTTTTGCACGCCTACTTAGGCAGGATTTAATGACTAAGTTTTGTTCTGTAAGATCAAATTGTATGTACTTAAATCCAGCAAATAAACCATTTTGTAATTGTATTTGTCTGTCTTTAAGCGCTAAACCGCTGGATCGATTACGAGGAAATTTAATCTAAAGATAGTTTGAAGGAAGGTGACAGGAAATAAGCTGTGGATTTTTCAAAAACCAATTCCTTTGGAAATTGTGGACTGTAATATTGTCTGAATGAGATATAATATCAACTTTCTATGTAAACGGAGTCACAGGCGCAATAAAAGCTAGGGTTTTATTACTTTTACTAAACTCGAATTTAATTCCCCACACTAGGCCGACTAAATTGATTGCAATTAAAAACACATATATTTTTTTCTATTGTTCTTATCAACTGAATGATCGCTAGGTTCATACATAATATTCTTTACAACCTTTTTCAGGTCTTTTTGAAAGCTGATACATTGTCTGTTGTAACGCGCTCAAATAGAATAAAGTAGGTAAAGTCATATGTATATATTCAAAATATTCCACCGTACAATTACGGTGTCGAAATACAAAAGAACATTTATAGAATTCGTTGTCTTTGTAATGAGATTTTTAGTACATACATAAATTTACACAGAAACAGAGCGTATATAAAAGCAATACAAAGATGAAAGTATATCGAATGGTTTATTTAATGAGCGTTTTAAAATTCCCTTTTGTACCCGTAATGGTTTCCATGTAGTTATAAAACAAAATGAAGTGCGCATTATCGTAAAATGCCGTGTAAATAAAATCTTTTGTACTGACAAAAAAAGCGGTATATATTTTATATACTGAGAGTATTTCAATATTTGCTGCGTCGAATAAATGTGTAAAGCAATTTATCGTCAATATTGGACCAGGATTGGAAATACGCCGAGCATAGAATTCAATATTTCAAGCGCGTAGAAGTTTATACAGATTTGGAGGGTTGTAAATGATAATATTTTAAATCAACGTTTCGTTAATATCCACAGACTACGATAAACTATTATCAGCAAACACATTCGGCCACAGTTTGAGGGTGGACAGGGGTTTCGTTCACCTGTTAAATAATGAATTCGTCGATAGCGAATAATCTTTTAAGTATTATTGTGAGTTATAGTATGATTAAAATAGTAAGGCAAAACATACTTTAAATTTCAACTCTTATCCACATGTCGCGACATAAATTCGACCCCGAACGATTATAACAAAACAACATTTCCATGCAACGTAGTTACCAAAACCATCCGTCGAAGCATACTTCTAGAATAATCTGGACGTTTCTGTGACTTACAATTTCAAAGGCTAAATACAGTGTATATATAACAAAGCGTCATATTTAGCCGACGCGAACATTACCAAAATGATCAATCAAAACAATCGGGAAAGTTCCAGAAGTTGTAGAACATTGTTTTCAACTTCCGTGCCCTATAACTTTACAAAATGTATTTCACAGTACAACGAAGCGGTGTTTCCGGTCAAAGTAAATAAAGTTATTGGAGTTCCGATAACGGTACTCCCAGCGCATACAAATCGCCACCCACCCCGTGTGGAGTATCGATTTGCGCAGATACGGTGCGCTTTGACCCTTGCAGTTCCAACATATGTACCGTACGTACGTAAACACCGTGAACAGAGATTCACGTGTTACGTACATACCTACATATATATAGAGAGCTTTAATGCTAGCTAGATACGGCTTGAACATTTGCATGCGGTTTAACGTTTGAAGAGAAATAGCGTCAAATTGTTTTAGGTTTTCCACGATTGTATCAATAAGATACAATCACGATTGTATCAATATTTCTAGTAGTGACTAACGTGTGCCCGATGCATGGCAATAGGCTCACCACCTATTCCATTGTGGGACTTAAACGTAACTGGTGAAATGTGGGCGTGTACTACAC
>DWDX01000947.1:0-21583 GCA_018245675.1 Agara michaeli | reverse complement strand
TGTGCTCATTAATGTAACGTGTGTTAAATTTATCAAAATTATATTTGATATTAGTCTCAAATAACGGAACCATATGATGTCGTGTCCCCGTAATTATGTGATGAGAATTTAATAACACGGTGACTGACACGTATGCATGTTTCGTGATTTTCACTCATACGCACATAAACTCATTTAATATTTGAAATCAGAAATATCCTGATAACGCCAAAACGTCAGTCGGACAAGTTATTTATAATTAGTACCTACTATATTAATAATAGCACAGTAATAAGTTTTTATATTATTACTTTACTCTTATTCCTAAGTAAACATTTCTATGTAATTAATATCAATGTATAAGGTTAAGATCAATTAAAGGTCATGCATTATTTAAATTTCAAATTAAGAAACCGTTAAGAAACTTCAGGCAGCCGATTGTAAGTTTAAATGAAGTAGTGTTTATTCAGTTTCATAACATTCGTATAATAAGAATAAGCTAGATATACGTAGGTCTTGAATTACACCTAAAATAAGCAATTATATTAAGTGTTAAAAAACAATCCAACGTTATACTAAAAATTAAATATAATAGCGCTTGATCTGTGTTGTGTAGGTATATGACATTTCAAGCACTGAAATTTGAAACAGATTTCTACGTAGCGTCAGACGAACACCTACCTTGTAATTACTATGCATTATGTAAGATGACGATATTTGTATGGAAATTCTCTCCGTATGTTATGATGAAAAATGTCGTTTGGAGATAATGGCGAAAATATTTAAGCAAAAGGTAAAGTTGACTGCAAAATTCAATATGTCAGATATATTTTGAAAAAATATTTG
This sequence comes from Agara michaeli, assembly GCA_018245675.1. Taxonomy (NCBI): domain Eukaryota; kingdom Metazoa; phylum Arthropoda; class Insecta; order Lepidoptera; family Hesperiidae; genus Agara; species Agara michaeli. The sequence continues at coordinate 20,758 of DWDX01000947.1, read as the reverse complement.
TAACTTTTAACGATACATTTCGATCGTATATACTTTTGCAGTAAAAGTCTACGGTTCTCAAATACTCTGCAGTGCAATGCATACAGGTTGAGTAATTCCGTTCAAATAATACTTTAATTTATAATTAAAAAGTGTTCATACTTAGCGTCACTTTTACGGCGACTTATTGCCAAGCATAACATTTCACTTTAAATCTCAAACGCCATTTAGGAAACAACAATATTTACTGCCGCAATTCCACTAACGGCTGACGAATGCCCGCCTTTAACGTAAAGCGACAGTTAACTCACCAGAGAATTGTTTCATTTAGACTCCCGCTGCTTTTTGTCGTACATGTAATTTAAACTAAATAACCCATTTAACATCAGAGAAGAAACTTTAGCAAGGTTAATCGCCCACGGCGCATTGTGCCTCCGCTTGACCTTCGCGCCGTAGATGTTCTCACAATTCCAAGCTCGTTGTCAAAGCAACCGACATAATTTCTATAGACTCGTATCACTATGGTAATCATGTTTTTGTACGGTTTACCCGGAGAGGGTTTTTGTTTGTTTTCAGTTGATTTCTCGGTGGTGAGGAACGCGATGCCCGAGCTCGGCGGCATTACAGTCGAATGTTTGATATAACAACAAACGAAGGTAAGTATTGGAATTGAAATAAATGGCTTTTGTAGGGTAACGTTGAGAAATTTGCATAATATTATTTTTGAATCTACCCTAAAACATCGTATAATTAGGCATTTATGTATTTTGTTAAACTAGAGGTCCTAGAGAGGCAAGGTCCTCTAACTTTCACAAAATTAAACTTTACAAAGTACAAAATAAGTACAGTTTTACAAAATCTTAATACTTTCAGTAGGATTGACGATCCATTTCGAGATAAGTCTTAAGATTTGTAGCGCACCATTGTTTGGAATAAAGGACGCCATTATCGTATTCACCTGGGACTATATACATGCTCCAGTTAGTAATCAATGAAAGCGCTAGATTAAATACATTTCAGACAGAAACAATCTAGGAAATATAATAAATAATTACATACAAGTATACTGATACATACCTAAAAGATTAACAATACATATATAATAAATGGATGTGCAAATATATACTTTGCATAAATGTAACATAGTAAGATAAACAAGTAAAATACATGAAAAATATATCCAGGTACGTAATCATAAAAAGCCTGTCGCAGTTCCGGTAGAAACCACTGAGCCAAAAGAGGGGCGTAAAAAGCGTGGTTTTTCAATTCAAAGAAAACAACAAAATCTACATACATTAAGCACCCGAAATACCCTATTTGGTTTATAAATGCTTTATAAATCTATTTCTGTTAAAATGCAAACATATCGTTATGATTTTGTTCACTTTAGCGTAATCTTTGTTTATTTAACGGTAATCTTTGTTTATTTAAGGGTAAATAACAGATAATAAAACAGCCCCCGCTGACTTACAGTTGTCTTTCACACGCCGGCGGGTAAATTCAAAACGATTAATTTTCATGAGTGCAATAAAGGACCGAACAGCATTATACTCCACAGCGACATACATACGTAATTCAGAATATGCATTGAAATGCAAAAGAGCTTCCGAGGGAGCTTTGAATATTAAACACATAATAATATTTTGAGGGACGTTGACATACTGACGTGGTTTATCAGCCGCAGTTGTCAGCGAAACTTTGTTTGGCTGCGCTGTTTTATGTTACAAACTTTACAGTAGCAGGAAATTTTATCTACATACATTTGGTAATTTTGGTTAAAATGTTTGTAACAATTACATTCCCATCAAGTAAAGTAATCCGAAGAAAACAATTCAAATACAAATATTTCCGTTAGCTTTTGCCTGCGGCTTTGCTCGCGCAGAAACTGGATATCGAAATTACAATAAATGCATTAATTTTTTTTATTAAACAAGAGCATGAAACCAAAAAAATTCATACAATCCTTTCACCCCAATTTTACTCTCTTAGGGGTGAAATTCCCACAATATCTTCCTTAGTGCCCAGTTACGTTATATAAAGAACCTCTTTACAAAATTTCAGGATTCTACTTTTAGCCGTTTTGGTTGTGCATTGACCTCTGGGTCGTTCTGCCAGTTACCGTCCTGTTTCGTGTATACAGATAAGTTTCAATACCTTGTAACTGTTCATAGTACACTTCCATTCGGTTGACGTTTATTATTGTTTCACATTTATCGTTGTTACATAAAAGGTTACGTAATTCTTATTAAGTAGCGTCGATAAATTCAAAAAACGTCGCCAGTACAAGCAACTACGCAAATAGCTCGTTATAAAAACGTAATCTAGATATAGCGTTCAACCATTGTGTTGAATGTCGCTATTATAGCAACAATTTTCATTTCAAGCGAAGAATACAGCTTTAAATCCCAAATACTATCTAGAAAACGGCTGTATTTTACAGTTAGCGTAACCAGGATTCCGCTATCGTAAGATGAATGTCGTGTATTGTACTCTAACCCTGCTTTTCTCTTTTATTATTTTTCTCGTAGGACTGGCCTTGTAGTCTAGTTGTTAGAGAACGTGACTGCTAAACCGCAGGTGGATATTTTATTTGTTCTGTCTGCGGGTAATAATATATCTACTATAAGTATTATATAGTGCGTACGTAGGTGTATATGGATTACTAATTTGAAATAAGGAATTTGGAATTCTCATACAAACTGAAATGCTTTTAATAAGGATGGATAAAGACGGTTAATACGACAATGTATAGTCATACCATAATCACTATTTTATATTCGAACATTCTCATTAATTATTATCATTGTCATCAATTAATTTACAAGCCACATTATGTCCAATTTACAATATATTAAACTATCTAATCGTTTCATGACTAATCCAGGCTTATGTAGATCACACAGTGGAGATTTGATTCACACGATTGATTCACAGTATAATTACTACCGTTAATATTATTATTGTAACGTTAGCAACGCGATAAGGCTGTAACAAAGGATGAATACTTGCGAGGCACGATAGGAAGCATAAATTTCATTTGTGATTCAAACTATACATTGAAATTCAAAACAGCTTCCGCCAGGACTTCAGAATAATGAGTCTATATTTTGACGTTAACAAAGTAACAAAGATTGTTTGTCAACGTTCGTGGAACGAACACGGGGTGTTGTTTTTGCTGGTTTTCTTTGCATAACAAACGTTGACTTGACAAAAGGATTTTCGTGGGGTGTTTTCATTGAGTTTATAATGTGTATTTAGTTTTACTGTTATCCGACTGAAGGCAGTGTTTGAGTTTAATGTATCCACGCAAACTGACATCTATAACTGTTACAATGCTCACAAAATGTATTCAAGTTTTGTTTAGAAATGGTTCAACACTGTATCCAGGTTTTGAATTTGAGCAATCCTCTTGATACTTATCTGTATTAAAGACCACAACTGGAGATTAATGAAATAAGCTCATAAAAAATTGTGTACAATTTTTGAGCCGCACGAAAAAAAAAGCTAATAAGGATAAGGTTCGAGATAAAACATTCTCGCAATAACGAACACAAAAAGACAGATTTCAGCACAAATCCTCTTTTCTTCGTTCCAAGACATTTCATATTCATAACGACGACGGTAATGAAACGTTACGGACTTTGTCATTTCTGTAACAGTTTCATATAAGAAAATGCTTCTAATCGTTTCCTCGAAAATGTTTTCACTTACACTAGAATAATAAGGAAATATTTAGAGTATCTAGCCGCTACCCATTTGGCCTAGTGAGCAGAGAACTCGATCGCTGAACAGGAGGGCGTCAGTTCGATTTTAACCCACTTCTAATATTTGTGTATTGAGCATGTGAGTATAAAATAAATATGAGTATGTGTTCAGAAATTATGCTTTTATGACGTTACCAAAATCATCCCAAACTTGTAATACAAAGAACCCTCAGTCTTAGTTGAAAATACCTAAAACTACTTGGCAGTTAGCGATCTAAGAAACCTATCAGGATATTTTAATTGTCTTTTTCAAAATAATAGCGATCCTTATTTTTTTCATCTTTACTTTTCAATTTTTTATATTTCTTTACGACTTCTTTCGCATTCGACCCTGAATGTAAAGAATACCAAAATAAATACCCCGAATGTCCTTATGTGCTCAATTATCCATAAGAGAGTTCAAGAACCCTCCGTCAGGTACGAAAAGGGACTTACACGTAGATAAATGTTTACGCCGAATATAAGGACAATTTGCATAACGATTTAAATTGAACACAGATGGGTATGAATCCTGCGTATTGTTTGTATATACTTTGTGAATATCGATAAATAGCTCACAATAATAATCAAAGTGGTCCGTTTGTTTGTTTCGGTAATATTGGAACGTTCAACATAAAATTGTGATGATTACGGTCTTTTGAATCCTTCGAATCTTCGCAACGCCAAACGAGAGTCACTGCTGGTAAGGCAGAGTAATTAACTTCTCCCGGCCTCGCCCTTCAAATCCAGCAGTTTCACGCTGTCTTCATTATATCATTAATCTTCTCTGTCCAAAGGGCGCCCTACGTTCCTTTTGCGTGGTCACCATTTGAAGACCTTTCGATTTCACTCTTAAAGGCTTTAATGACAGTTAGAATGGCCGGCATTACACGACGAAACAAAGATAAAAAATATGTATTTTCGCCAATCAGCAGTTAATGCTGAACTACAACAATCTAATATTAAAATTATGTAACAGCTGAAGACTTTCACTTGTTTTATATTAAAAACTTCGCCCATCGTTTTCGGTACTAAAAATAATACTGACCAATTTTTACAAACTAATCGTATCTAACGCGGCCCGGCGTTACGTTGAGGGATTAAACGGAAATTAAATGATTTCAGGATGTCAGCTGTCATTAGTCACGATAAGTTCTGAAAGCCAGTTCGACATTATTTCTATTAGTCAGAGACCTAGGTACTCGACACTAATAGAAAATAGAGGTAATTGCGTGGGAGGTACAATAAAGATCGGAACAAAAGTATTGGAAGCTCTCGGGCGAAATACGGTGCGCTATGCAAGCTTTGTTAGAGGTAGGGATTCTTCCCTATGTATTAATTAACCACAACGTGTTTCCTTGTTAAAAAAGAAAAAGTATTTACAATGAATTATTGTAATCTCGGTTAATTATTTTCTGTATGTTCGGTATCCTATTTGTATTGTGTTCTACAGTAAAGTGTAACAATTATCATTACAAATATAGGAATAGTAATATTCTGAAACTGATAGTGTAATATCAAACTGTCAGTTACACCCCTCAGATGGGGGATGACAGAACCGCAGGACTCAGATATAATGATTAACGAAGGCAATCCGTACAATCCACAAAGCGTCACCAAACACCGCATTAACACTAACAAGCAATGGTTTATCCCTCTTTCCAGCTGTTACGCGACGGAATACCATTTTGTGACAAGCGGCAACAGTCAGCCGTATTTGATTTCACTGCTCATTCGTAATGATTCGCCTATTCATATCCAACACATAGATCTTATACACGAAACAATACAAATAGGTACTATTCATATTAATATTATAAATGCGAAAGTTTGTTTGTTTCTTTGTCTTTCCGCCTGTACTGTTGTAATGAAAACTGTCCAATACAAACGGATTTATAGCGGTAATGGCAATTCTCCAATTTCACATCATTATTCATCGAACGCAAGTTCATTATGAAGTAACATTTGTTTTGAATATTTTGTATGAAACCTACACAATGTGTAATTCTCTTTTGGCTAGTGGTTCCGTACGTACCGGGTGGTCTCACTACTTCAAATTGGATAACATTTTTTTATTATATCAAAAGGACTCTCAACGACAACGGTCAAGAAGAGTCAATTAAAGAAAAAAACATTTCTTAATAATTGAGACAATTTCTTGAGCAAAATAAATTGGGGTCTATTGTAGGCAATGTTCGAACTTCCGGCTAATACTCCTAATTGTGTCGACTGGGGAAATGTCCAAATTGGACTCAAGCCGTTTGTTGTGAGACAGACCCGAAAACGCGTATAAATAATAAAGTGTTGTTCAACTGCATAATATCTTACCACTCTATATTGGTACTATTACTTTGAATTGTAAAACTATTTAAAGAATTAGATAAAATAATTGAGAAAACAAGTAAAGTGTTTATTGTGATTTTATCTCATATTACCAAAAAACGATGTTAGTATAGGTTAAGTAAATAAATATGTAATTCATTAGATGATTGAAAAAAATATCCAAATTGACAATTCGTTATCAATAATTTATTTACAATTCAAATTCAAATCCAATTCCGTCTACTAGTAAATGCGAATATAAAGTACCCACTTTACCAATTTTACTTAATACATTTCTGAAACTCAGTGTAACGCAAAGCAGAATTACAAAATAAGCTCTATTATAGGCATCAATCAGAGCACCCTTCGCTAATAATTGTGGGGTCTGGGGAAGTGTACAAATTGGCCTACCCAACCCTTCTCGCGATACTGTTTCTAATAAATTGGCAAAGGTCTAAATGAATAATCGTTAATTGAAATTGTACACTGTGATTCTGTTTTTACACGCACAATACAAAATTATTTTAAACAAAACCCGCTCAAGGTTTTGATCCCTTGTCTCTAAGCACTTAGGTCACATGCGCTTAGGCCGCTACGAGAAATCACAGACTGTGTGGAGTTGCCTTTAGTGTAATTCCTTTTGTTAAACACTGGTATGTTTGAAGAATTAAGAAGTAATTTACCTTAGGGAGAATTCACATTAATTTGTAAGCAACTAAATTTATCTATGGGATAAACCGGCCTTTCTTCATATATTTTTTGCTTAGTATAATCCGAGCTTTTCGCACCGATTTATCTCTGTATTATGTTGATTGCAGTCGTTTAGATGTATAAATGGAAAGAATACATAAGGGGTACAGGACCAAATAATATATTAATAAATTCTTGCATAAGGCTACAATAATATTATATTAATCTGTTACCAGCCTATCTCACCATTTTGCTCACGAAACACATAAGTGTGGTTTTACCAAATAAGTGTTGTCGGAGCCTTTCGGTTAAATGAGAATTTACGCCGACAAAAGTAATGTCAGTCTAAAGAAACGTTTGATAAATGATATCTTGTTTTTCATTGCTTAAAATATAAAATGTACGTCCGATAAAGGAATCTCTCAAGGCAAAAAAAGCAATTTAGAAGACGCGAGTCACGAATTTATTGTTGGCCGACAAAAAAAATCTGGAAGTCCATTCAGTAAATGTTGCTTTATACAAGTCTTTGTACTGAAATAAGTTCGGATGTTGGAAGCTCTCGTAGTCACGTGACGTCGGAGTATCGTTAACAATGTAACAGATCGGTCTTTGATAAAACCACTAACAACAAACTTTGATGAGTACGTTCTTCATCAGTAATCGGTCTCGATTGTTTTCGTTAACTAACAGAAGTTAAGTCGTACTGAAGCCTTTGCAGGTTAGGTATTCGTTAAACTGGTGACTAATAGCATCTCCAATATTCCGCAGTTGAGCACCATGCTCGAAATTGCTCCAAGTTTCCACTAATTCTGGCATATCTTGCTAATGCTTCGTTTGGTGGGGACAAAATAAGCGTAAAAAATATGGAAATGATTTCCTGTTCTTACTCTTCACAGAAAACATATTACTTCCTAAAAACAACGTTAGACTCTACAAATCCAACCTATCTCCTGTCTAATTAATAATAATGTTTATTAAAGTACTGCCGAAAATATACCCAAGTGCTTCTGCTCTAGATTCCGCACGAAGCCGACCAACTTTTAATGAACCTGCAAAGCCTACGGATTTTTTAAGTACACTTATATAACTCATCACGGAATTTGTGAGCTTGTGTTAATTAAGAATTTTATGTTTTCTATACAACTTTTAGACTCCAGAAATGGCTGAAACGTGATCCGTCTTAACATAGATGGAGATGGTAGAACTTGAGCGGTTCGTCGTGCGTGAAACAAGTCTCGTCAAACAAGTCCAGTACGTTCAAATTGAAACCGCACGTCTGAAAAGCGTTTCAATAAAACAAAACGTCAACAAGAACACACCGGCCAAAATAAATAACCAATGTTTTCTTTAGCAATCAAATATGATGACTCTCATAAGCGTTACGTACCTACGCTTAGAAGAAAATTCCACTAAGTGTTTTAATTGTTCAAGAATCCCAAATGTTTATATATTTCTAAAAAATAGCATTCCTTGCACTTGTTTTTTCTTACAAGATTGCAGTAATAAACTCTCCCGTACTTCTAACATCCATATAACAATAAGCGTAAAATTATAAAATTGTATCCACGATATAAATCAATGAAATAAAACGTTCTCCGCACTAGTAAATAATGAAAATAAACCATCCGTGTGCAGTACGACACCGTCCGTTTATTATGCCTCCTCGCGTGCAAATGTAGTTAATATATGGTACATACGCCGAAGTTCTCGTGGTTTATTTAATCAGGCTTTACAAGTTTACAAACTGAATCCCACACTAAGATTCGTAGCATCGTAACCCCTAGACCTCGAACGGATAATTAAATGTATATCATTCATTTGTTCGTGTAATATAAGAAATCGAGCGCAACACTAAATATTATGTGAATTATATTTGTTAGATTGTATAGCTGATGTTTGATTAGTTACTGACAGATTATTTATTGTATTCGAATACAAAGAAAGAGAGGCGGTAACAGACCTGTTTTTTAAGCTTACATTGATTAATTTCGATACCGAATGTGCTGTTCCGGAAGATTAGAAGATTACGCATACCTACGTTCCTTTGTAGTAATGAAATGATGTGTTAAAACCAAATAAGAAATAGAGCCACGAGCACTACGCTGATAACATATTTTATATTTATCTCTTAGGACAATGGTAAAGCTTGTTCAATACCAGCTCTCAAGCGAAACACGCAAATGGAAAAGGTGGTTACAGAAATGTCTCGAAGAATATCGTATATATTTGAATAGAAAACTCACAGAGGTAAATCAAAAAAAAGAATATCTATGATTTATAAAGGCCGTTAGATAAAACGTAGTTTTATTCAGATGAAAGAAAGATTACGATCTATCCTTTGGCTTTAAAGAAATTATTTGAACGATTTTCTTGAATGAAAATAATCGTCCGTAAACAGTGTATAGTATCGGTGATTTGAAACTGCCAAAAAGTTTGTTTCAAACGCATTTCAATAATTGCAATATATTAAAATTATTTTAAATATCATTGCCCACATCTGCTGTTTAGATTTTCTTGGTACTTTACAATACATGACAGAATTAACCAAATGTTTCTTCCGTTACAGCTAGTAATGGGTGTTGAATAAGAATATTCGTTAGGTAATATCTATTGGAAACAGGACATCAGGAATAGGACTCTTAGTAACATAAATCCAGTTAGTATACTTATGCTAGTTAGTATTAGATATTATCTGATAAGTGCAGATATAAGTGCAGATAGTATTAGATATTATCTGTTCTATTAGAGGTTAGTCACAGATGCGTTGCTACTATTGAGGACTTAGATGCTCGCTTCTAGTTATTCATGGGCCGGCATCTACACCCTTTAGACCGAATCACAAACTGTTGTAATAACAAATGTTACGTGTTATAGACAAATACAGAGGTGATACTGGCCCGGGCGAGCTGTATACGTATTCTACCACGTCCACTCATGAATCCTGAATCATTCGGATCATCAATCACTGAATCCTCATGAATCACTCCACCCCATGAATCATATTTACCAATATAACTATAGTAACTAAATTCTTATAGCGATCTTGTGTACTAATAAATAAAACTCACCATAGTAGACATCGTCCAGCTCCTTATACCTCTTCGCGTTAACTCCAATCCGCCAACTATACAACAGCACCACCAGTATTGATATATTCTGAAACAATAAGAATAATTCAGTGATACATAAAATATCAAAACAGTAACAGCCTAACTCAGATTTCACTCTGCCACTCCGAGGATCGGAATTACAAATCCCGACACGCATTATATTTCAAGAGTAAATAACACTTGTTACTCGTATAACGGTGAAGGACAACATCTTGGGGAAATCTACAGACCTTAGATTTCTCCGTTACGCTCGTTGAGGTATGTCAAGGATAACAACTCCCACTTAGTCAGCGTGGTAGACTATGACCTTAAGCTTTCGCATCATAAGAAGACATCTGTACCCAATAATAGCACAATAAAAAAGTTGAGAAATAGGAAAAAAATTAAAAATTTGTCATCAATAAACTTTATTTAAATCCCATTATACCTACTAGTAAATTCCGCCGAATATAAACTAGGTATTTTACTGAACACAAAAGAATCACAAAAAAAACTCTATTATAGGCATCAATGTGAACAGCCTTTGCTAATACTTGAAACAAAATATACAAGCGTCTCCGATTCTTCAGAAGTTAATTTCTTGTTAATGTTATTCTCACAATTTACAAGTACTCTAGGAGCAAGTACAAACACTCCTTGTACGAAACTCATCGCTTGCTAATTCGTACATCAAAACCTACCAATACTGGGCGATATAAATCGATAACCAGATACAGTGCCTATGATGAATTATGTAAGATAAACACGTCGCGATTATGATCGCACTTTGAGTTACCGAACACTCCCGATCGTTTGGAGATAGAAATGAGGTTACATAAGATTTTCAATTACTTAATCCGATCAAATAGCCGAGTAAAATCAGTGATCATATAAGATTCTGTAACGAACACACCAGGAAGCAAGGGACTATGCACTATGCTTAGAAACCCGTCAATTTGTTGTCATCAAGCCAAATGAACACGACAAAACAGGCATCCACATCTTATGACGACTAAGCTACGCTTAGGACCTCAACAAGTTGTTGTCATTTAAACCTACTGACTGATGCTCTAGAAGGCTTACTTGCAATGAAATAAATGTAACAGTCAAGTCAAATACAAAACAATCATATTTTTCTTTACGAATCACATTATTCTCATATATTGCACCGCGTGCATGAACACTGATAAGGCGGCAAAAGTTGCCATTAATTATACGTATAACGACGCTATCGCGGGTGAAATGAGTTATGAGGTGAGAGCTAATACAGGAAAACGTTACTGACTTAATATCCCCGTTAAATATAAAGACAGGACAAACATTTTTATATAGAAGTATATCTGCTGTGAAGTGGCAAAGTTTGCACTGTAAGAATAAGCCACTAATAATTCTCGTAAATGGATCGATTGTTTCTTACTGTTCCAATGACCAAGTCTTGAGTTACAAGTACAGATTTAAATAGGAATACAATACATTCCAATTTGTAACATTGAACACAGTTGAAAGTAGAATCTCGTTTAAATGGTAACACTAGACAATAAAGTTGAGAAGTTACTTGAATAAAGTAAACCAGTTTATTTAACACTAATGAAATTCACGTTAAACGTTTATTTGTAGCACCTAAAGTTGTACATATATGTGTTCAGCATCTGAGAATAATGTTATGTTTTCGGAGAAAGGTTTTCACATCTTGTTATGTATGTGCTAACAGAAATAATTGATATTAAACTATTTAAGTTTCATAAAGTACTAGCTGAACTACGAATACGAAAACCTGAATGATTTTTTGTTAACATATTTGTAAGGTGTTCATAGAAATTGACCCTAGTACGCCTAATGCCATGCAGATTTTTCTGCGAAATTAATTTTTCATCGATTTTGCAAAGGTAATGTGTATTCAAGAGTTTAAGCCGCAACCGTTATACATGCAAAAAAACAATATTACAGGTATTCCTGTACTTCGACTATAAATAGTGCCAATCGGCAGGCTGTCTGGTTTCTTTCTCAGGAAACCAGTGAAAATACAATTTTATTTTTCTGCCCATACAATCTGAGAAAAAGAAATTTGATGAACAGATAGACTAAGCAAAAAAGTTTCCAAGAACCGGCAAGACGGAGAAAGGTAGCTAGGACGACCAAAGTTAGATGAACAAAAGGGAAAAAGCGTTCAGGCGCTATTTTTGCATGAGAATAAAGAAGGTACTACACACAACTTTAATAAACAAGTAGGGGTTTGTTTACCCGTGTCCAGAAAACGACGGAATGTGGTTAATCCTATTTGCGGCGCGGATAACGAATTTTATAGCCTATAAAAGAAAAACATGAGACCTCTTTTTATCTATTCACTTATATTTTAAGTACTTTAATCAAATCGGAGATGTACCTAAAGAAGGCCAGGTTAACAGTGCCTCTAATAAAAAAGTCTGTGTGACGATGTTAATTAAAGTAACAACAACAATAACAAAATACCGTCACGCCGGGTCCCTAACCGGGTAGGCAGAAAGCACCGAGTGCCAAACATCTCTGTCCTTGCAAACCTGACGCGCTTCGTCTACATTCATATAAAATTAAATTACTTTAATTTATTAATTAGTAGTAGTAGAAGTGAAAAAGTTTTTCAGAACCATAGACGGCGGAAATAACTAATCTCTGTCTACTCCTATATGAAATAGGCGTGATTGTATGTATTTTAAGTTAGTTCTGTTTAATAGTGAATCCCTAATGACTTAGTATCGTCCTAAATCTTAGGATGATTTAAAGAGACCCAACAATCGCACAGGCTCAAGTAGTCTCCATGTCCTTCAAACTTGCTTGAAGAACCGTTCCGATATGGTAGCTGAGTGGAGAAATCATTACAAAGCCGTACTGAATCCTTTTAACTGTCATCGAACGGCATAGACACTTCACCAGCCCCCGCGGCAGACGTAAAGAGGGCCCCACTTCAGCTGACATGTATGTCATCTAATTTATTAACAACGGTCAAGTATATATTAACGAAAAAGCGAAAATAATGAGGGTACCGTCAATCATGATTAACCCAATTTCCCGATGGGACTTGTATAATTTCGACCAAAGTGAATTATTATCATAATAAAATAATGTAAAAATTAAAACTCGATCTCGACTAAGAAACGCTACCTTAAATTAAAATGTAGACATTTATTTGCGTAAGATATATATTAAGACCGCTTATCACATAATAAAAACGATATTTTACGAAACAGCACGACTCCTGATTTTTCAAAAAAAGTCATTAGGTTAGATTAGGTACTGTGAGGGAACACAATGAATGAACCACATAGATTCCTAAAAGCTTTTTGCTCTCATCTCCATTTCGGCTTTTCGGTTCTAAACTAAAAAGTAAAATTATCTATAGACTTTTGCTTTAAAAATATCTGTCTATAATTAACCGAACCTGTGACCCGAAGCCCGCGGCCAACAGCATAATGGTAAATATATATTAGATTGCCATTAATTATGTACCATCCAGAAAATGGGTTTCGTAGCTCATTTGACGTCGTGCACACAAAACATGAATTATGCATAAACAAAATGACCTGTGCTTTGTTTTCGCGGTCCAACTAATCAAACCAACGCCCCGTGAGTTAATTAATTAGAACGGCGAATGCAAAGACCAATTAATTATAATTGAGGAATTGGACGAATACGGAAACTGAAAAAGTTTCACTGAAAAAATCTGCGGGCTCAAAAGAAATCCTACAAAAATAAGATGAATACCGTTAATGGGCTTCGACCGTATTTTTTCAGTAAAAATTTTAGTATAAGATTTTCTTTTATTGAGCTGAGGTTTTATTTAAGTAAAGAAAGTAGGCACCGGCGAAGTTAATTTTGTTTTTAACAATGTTATTACGGATATAATGAAGAGGGCGAGAAATTAAAAACTTGTAATGTTTTGTAGTTTGACAACGTAAATACACTTACTTCGACAACATTGAATGAATAATACATGAAAGATAATATACATATTATTAGTATATTCGATGGCATAATAGAATGATTAAAAAATATATCTAAGTTTATTTAAGTTCAATAAAAAAACATTTCTACCGCGATGACGTCATAATTGAGCAGTCCGGGGCCATCGGTCTACTATATGAGTTGTTCCTCTTTTGAAACTTAGTAAACTTGCGGAAGTATAAGATATATCTGCTTTAAACATGTATTGAACATTTATGAATTAATCTCGTAAGAAATTTATAACTTCAACTTTATATTTTGTTTTTTATAATGCATTGAGTAAAAATTGGAAATAGCTGACAATATTACAAATCATATACGGATATTAGTAATGAAACTGCTATTTATTTTCGAATCGAACTAGTCACAAAAGCGCGCTCAAGATTCCTGAAATTCCATATTCACGTTACGCTATACTTCCCGAGATTTATGTGTAGCACGCGGCAAAGTTTAGTGATTGTTTAGTTCTTAGCGATAGTTTCCCCAACGTCGGAACCGTAAAATAGATTTTAGTTGTCGCCAATGTTAGTTTCTCAAGAATATAGTTCGTGTTTAGATTCTAAATGGGTATAGATACGCAAACAATATCCGTCGTATTACAAGGTACTGTTGCAACCAATATAAATTTATAATTGTTGGGACCATTGCCTTAATTTGACCATGTGAAGGAGAAAGGGGAAAATACTGCATCATGGTTTACCTACATAAGATTATAAATCTGTATCCCATATTAATTCTATGTCAATGACCCGGTTTTAATTAAATATCACTCGCTATAAACGTGAACGAAAAGTTGGTAACGCAACCTGCTCACTTTAAGAGTGTGAAGCATCCAAATCGGCATTGGGCCACCGAGTTACTACCGACTACGAGTTTAAAATTAAATGTTATTGGAGATCGGCAGACTCCCCCGCACCAGCCCCCGCCGGCTCCTGTAAAGCCGTGGAACGATAAAAAGGGTCGAAAAAAATCACCTCGTAACTATTGAAGAATCAACGGACGATATTTGAAACACCTAAACGTATTAGGGAACGATATCGGTACCTATTATTGTATAGATGCCGTTACTTGTGACAATATAATGGATATTACAACTGATAACGCTCCATAACTGGATTTGAAATATGACTGCTCCAGAAACCTATATCAATTTATGGTCCGCATATTATGTTCGACTGATAATAATTACAACTGTGTATACAGAACCGAAACATAATACTCGAATGGGAATAATCACGGAACACGGAAAACACAACTCATACCATTACGATAAAGTTGAAGGGCTTGCTTTTTATTTGAACTCGCTAATCTCTGGAACTACCAGTCGGATTGGAATAATTATTATTGAATTTCATAGTCTTGAGAAAGGTTGTAGGCATATATATTCGCTAGATTTCTGCACTCCCTCTGTATACAAACTTTAAATGTATCAAATTTCACTCCTCCATCTGCGTATTTTTTTAAAAAAAAAATATACAGACGAATTGAGAACCTCCTCCTTTTTTTGAAGTCGGTTAAAAAGTGCACAAATTATTTGTGTCACATATTAAAATCAGGCACACATCACGCTTAGAGCTGATCAAAAAGGTAAACAACAGTGCTAATAGCGGTCGGAAGTCACGGGCCTTTAATAATATGAATTAATCGGCGTATGAAACCGCGGGATTCGGCTAGTGTTATATACGAACTGAAGATAATATCGGAGTGATATCACAAGAATGAATTCCAATATCTATCAAATATTAAAAATGACATTAAAATGTGAAAGTTTTGAAATGGAATATCTGAAAACGAACGAACTGTTACGTAAGCGACGGTTTTGTAGAATCTTTTCACTGTTGTATTGTATGTATTATATTGTAGAGAGCGAAGTAAATATTTGATGAAAAAAAATCCTTCCAAAATCATATTTCGGAGCACACGTTAAACTGTGGTCTCCATTCCTATCATTGGGTTTCGTACAATTACCTCGGAAGCCTTAGAGATGGTTTGTAAATATCCGAAAGACGGATGGGCCACTAACCCCTATCCCCTGCACACCGCACTGGAGCAGCGTGGTAGGTTATACTCAAGACGTGGTAGGTTATGTTAATTGTAACAAAATATTATTTATCACTTCAAGTTTACCTTTTTTTACATAATTTAAATAGAAGCAGTCATCATTCATATGTTAAGAATAAATGGTGAAAGGGGTAGCCTTACAGCGATTATTCTTAAAATTTATTACTGATATCTTGTTGATAATGGCACATTATAATAGGGGATTCGCAAAGGGTGTGGAAAACCCGACGCTTATCTGTGTGATTAAGTTTTATGATATCCTAACGTTTAATAACCATTTATAACAAACTTTCATCAGAAAATTTAATCAAACGTGTGGGTGGAATATAAATGATTTTGAAATTGAAAGGTTTATACCTACTACATGTATAATATACATAGTAACAATTACGAATAAACCCACACACGCAGATGTCGGGTTACCGTAACACGGACATAATTGCCTAACATGGAATCCGATAGTCGTAACCTGAATTGCACGTGAATTCAAGATGGTCGAAGTAAAAGGATTTTATTTTAAATTAAAAAAATGTCAGCTGTAATACATGGGTAACCACAGTCAATATTTTGTTCTTGCTGCTCGCTGCTGGCGTACAAATTGGCGGAAAAAAACCCGACCAAATTTATTATTATTTAAAATTTTTCTGCCGACCTCTCCACGTTTCAGCCAACAATATTTACCTAATACATAGCGAGCTCTCCCGAGCGTCCAGCAGTCAAAGAGCTCCATTGTTTGCAAAGCCTAATTGCATACCTGCTCGACGAATTCACTTCATTCTCCTAACCATTTCAAAGGTTTCTTTGTTGTACACAAATTATGTTCAAGAACGTTTGTTGTTTTATTTATTCTTGTAAATCTCGTTGCTATGTTTACCTGAAAACCCCATAAAGGCTATTTGGATATTGGCAGACCAGTTTACATAGGGATATTTACATATATATATATATGTATGTATCAGGCTTACCTGCTCTTGTATAAAACGAACATGCAAAATTGAAATACCAATTTGCCGATTGCTTCGTTTCAATAATATTTATTTGGTTTGTGAACCGTTTATTTTACCGTGGTCCAATTGGTTGAATTTTTTTGTGAAGAGACTAGCAAACGAGCAGGTTGCGGTCACAAGCGACCGCTGCCATCCATGGACATCTGATACCAACATCCAATCAAACTGTATCAAAGGCTGTTAGTCGGAATTAGTCTAGTTTTAGTAATACATGTTAATAAGAATATTAGTTGGTTAATATTCATTAGGAATAGGATTGTTAGTAATATTAGTTTAATTAGTATATGTTAGTATAAGTACATTTAGTATTTAGTAGGAAGCAGATTTAGATTTCGTATTAAAATCCTCCGATCATAGCAGAACAAGAATCCGTCAAGTACTGTTACGAGGAAATCTTTACTCGATTTTACTATTAGTATTTATATTGTTAGCGCCTATATTATAGGTATTTTTCTATTGTGTAGAAAAAGGAAAGCCACAGCAAAACAAAAACTCTGCGCTTGTGTGAGTGTGTGCCGACCTGTAGAAGTCAATAGGATTGAAGCGCAATACATCCGCAAAAGCGGGAAAAACCAGTTCGAATAGGATTTCAACACGCGGATTACAGCGCATAGCGTGCTCGTACCGGCCCGCACTCAGCGTGTTTCACCAGCGGTGCTTATACATTATACCCATTGTACATGACTGAGCCCTTTTTACTTGCGACTGCTAGTCATAAGACTCCCCCGGAAGTGTAGAAAGCACCTTTAACCTTAATAGGATTTCACTCACTACACAACTAAACACGCGTAATTCGTTTTTTTTTTTTAATCTATACAATTCTATTATATACACGTCCAATATCAGGGATCTTACAGGTTATTTTTTAAATTTTTCTCTTTGATACCCGTTCAATTTAACATATGCGTAGATTCGTTGCAAATGACTGCATAAAATCTCGACGGCACATCAAAACTACCGAGGAGTAACTTATAATTTAACTTAGCCACGAGTGGAGAGATAACTCTCTATGGCAGCCGTGTGCTCTGGATATTAAATTCTCAACTTACGACCCAAAACTTGTTCGGCATTAAAAAATTTATTATATGCACAGAAAGCAACTCAGTTCTACATTCTTCTCCCTTGTATTACGCGAAACAGTTCGGCGGCCTTTACGATAGTTTCCGATAATAAGTTCACACCTATCATGTTCAAATACATATCCGAAGTATATATTTATCCATCTTTTTGACAGTCATGTTAGTTGAACTGTGCAAGTTGATCGCATGTTTTCTGATATCTCCTTCCAAAGTCCAAACTTCGCATTCAAAAAAGAACAACTGCAAAGGACTTTCCGCACCCTATTAGAAGCATCCCGAGGGAATTCTACCAGTCTTACGACTTTCCTGTCAATCTTTCAATGTTCGTCTGAAATTCTTTGAGCCTGCGAACTTTCTATCAATCAGTTGTTTCAAAGTGTCATTAAAAGTTTGTTTATAATCCATACAAAATCACCGCGGTTACGAGTTAGACAGGTCAATATTTTTCTCCTCCGAAATTCTGGCAGTCTATAAACTTTATGTCAATCAGTTGTTACATAAAGTGTCATTAAAAGTGTGTTTGTAATCAAAATAATACCACTATGATTCAAAAAGTTTGACAGTCCAATATTTGTTAATAGACCGAACTTACTCCCGGGTGTAATTTGTTTATCCAACATAAACAATCTAATGCTCGGTATACTATCTATCTAACTTAAGATGTTGAGTAACAGAATTACTACTAAGCTATAATATACTCACGAGTTTATTTCACTTGCGCCAAGAATTGCATTAAGAACGCCGAGATAATGAACCGCAGAAGAATGTGCAAGATAAACAATGTTATAAAGTCTGCTCCTTGTTAGCTACTTTGAAAGCTATTTCAAGTCCAAGAGTGTGTCCAAAAGTCCAAGTCCAAACTATTTATTGTAAACTTTATTCAGTAGATATCAGCGACACAGTTATCGTCATCATCATCAGCTTATACTAGTCTATTACTGGACGCAGGCATCCCCTAATTTAGTGGCTTCGATCCGTGTACTTGGTTAAATCTCTCAGCTAAATCCCCAATGCTATGCCCTTTGATCTTCATCCCAATTCCCATGGATATTAGACTGAAGATTATGGAAACAAAGCAAAGACCTTCTCAACTATTCTTTTCTCATGTTCTTACTATAAAAGAAAATACCCACAAACAAATAAAAGCATTCTAAGTAATTAAAAAATCGATATTCTTTACTACTCGTTTACTAGTATTTTGACGCAGACTGCTTTTTATATGCAAATATAATAGAAAAAGAGTAAGCAATTGAACCACTATGCTTAAAACATAATGAGTCAATTAAGTTGTTTATAATACTACCATATAAATTTGTGTAAAAATACATCATAGAATTTGTCCTATCTAAGTTCGACAGAGGACGCGTTATGACCCATAAATTATAATAACTACGCCATTTGTGACATACATTAAGACAAACAGTGACTGCAATAATTTATGATTCTATTCAACGAATGAGCACCTCGTTAGAGCACGCTGCAGGCAATGGCAAGCAAACGTAGTTAGTACAACATTTCTCAAACTTCAAACATTCATCCCTTATTTAGTTCGTAAATTAAAAGGTAAGTAATGTACACCATCATCTTATAGGAAACAGAAAGACAATGTCGCACATAAGTTAGTAGTCTAACAAATCTTAATCTACATGATATTAAAGAAGACAAAGTTTGCCTATAAAAAATCTTTGGAAATCTTAACAATGCTGAAAACTGAAATTTGTTTTGTAAACTTTTTGCACTAATTCGTATACACCTACCATTTCATTATTAACGAATCACATCTTCATTTTGCCCATTTAGCATCTCACATTTTGTTTTTAAAGAAGCTAACAAGTCAATTGGTGTTGAAAAAAATTTTATCAATCTCAAAAGCGTGTGTTACGTATTTGTAGGTGTCAAACATAAATACGATTGGAATTCTGATTTAAAATTTTCCCCATGAGAACAAAGTTGCTATACCTATATTTTGAAAAATGTCAAAAAGATTACCAATACTCACCAATGTGTACAGGGCACTCGCATACGCGGCATGTTTCACGTGCAGGGACCGACAACACGACAACGTTGTGTCTTGTTCGTGCGCAGTCCACGCTTTCATCTGTGGATAAAAAACATAGCATATTATCATAGTGTTATTGTACACAGAACACGGGACACCGTAGACTCGAATGAAACATATGAACCAGTGTTATAGCCTTTAACATTCCGAAGAATTTCAGTTCATATTTAGGAACTAATTGTTACCAGAGACTTATTAGCGGTATTCTAAATTACCTAATAAGCATTTAAAATTTATAGCCTTATTGAAGTTTTAAGATACCTCGATAAGAAATTTTATCAAAATCGGTGTATCGGTTGAGCTGTGTAAAGATAACAGATGGACACTGCTGCTTTGGACATCATTTTAGTAACCATGGTCACGCGAGGAAAGCGTGCGCTGCCTGAGACCTGAAAAGAAAACGGACTGAGAAGGATCTTAATATCGTTTGAAAAATATTAACCTCGACGATCCAGTCTCCTCAGAGAATATCTAATCTGCAGCTGAAAATGTTATTAAGTCATTCAATGTAGCGCTGACAGCTTTGACTACTCGAGTCCCAGAGCGGATGGGCCATCACGATTCATTTATCGATCTATCTCTACGTCATATCAAGATAATAAAAAAATTGTTTTCTAAGGTATTCGATGATAAGATGGTATTCGAAAGAGGTGAGTCGAGAACTTCTGCAAGGGTTGTGGTAGACGATGTAGTGCTGGAACAATTGGATGAGTTTGTATATCTTGGATGTGCTTTTAGCAAGGATGGTAGG
>DWDX01000946.1:0-21601 GCA_018245675.1 Agara michaeli | reverse complement strand
CGAACAGATCTGTACTTGCTTAAATAGTGCGAGTGTCCGGCGGTAGGTGCCGTCCGGCGTTACGGGACTTCCCCCTATATAAATTATTGCTTAAAATTCACTTGTCTTTAAGCATCGATATCGAATATCACCTGGCTTGCAATCCCGTGCTTTTCAAAAGAAATATTTCCAATATATTTTACAAATATATTTGATGAATATAATATTTCCAAATATATTTTACAATTGCTTACACAAGTTGTAGGTAATTAGTCCTGTGTCAGGTGTCCAGGTGTCAGTATCAGCTTATATAATTTTACAACGAAAGCGTTTTTTTCCAACCTTTTGTTGGACCACTGGACCGAGTCTTCTCTCGACGTGAGAGGGTTTAAAGCTTATATTAGTTACAATGACTTTTGAAATTCTTCTTCGAAAATCCATTTTTCTTCTTGCAATGTTTTTTATCTATCTGTTTATAGATTGCCAGTTTCCAGTCATCACCTCAGCAATGGTCATCGCCAACAGCGTCCGCTGGTACCTACCCTTACGCGCGGTCTTCGAGCATCGGACTGGGGCAGGACGCGAATGACTTAGCTTACAAAGGGCAGATACCTTCGTAATTTTCAATCTTCAAGCATAACATAGTTAAGAATAGCTCACGTTCAACTTTCAACTCTACATATAAAAATGGACCCTCAGTATATTATTTAGAGAATTCCCCTACAATCGCTTGATTAAATTTAGTCTTTAAATTAAACCTTACTGATGCTTTTTGGGCTACATGCGAGCCTTGGTTTGCCATTTCGTTAGCTAAACACGACTGACACAAAACAATATTTCCATCCGAGGTCAATGTTACAATACATAGGTTGACTGCTTAATTTGTTCGCTTGCTTTAACTAATAAATTGCAAACTGGGTGTTCTTAAATAAAGCGATTTCAGCGCTAAATGACGACGGCAATATAACCTAAATATATTTAAGTACACGTATTTTCCCGTAACTTGTCAAAAAAATATAGCGCTCAATATGACCGTATTTCAGCTCATATTAATAAACCACCCACCTCAATATTTCATTTCATTGTGCTCTTCCAAATATTTCTACTATATTATTTAATTTCGTTCGATAATCATAAATTGGGTCACTCATTAATATTTATCGCCATTGTCGTGTAATTTAAAAAGAAATAGAATCAATTTATTTAATTAATAATAACTGTAACGTTAGATAGTATGTACCTAAATACTATTTACAAAAAGCACATTAAAGCTACGTCACCGCGGACCATAGAAGCTGATCGCTATTACTTTTTGAATACACAATAAGTAATTAGTATTTTAATTTATACATTTATTTGAGAGTACATTTGTTCATACATTTGTAGAAGAAGTAGTATAACAAACTTCAAAATTTTAATTGTTTATATAAAAACAAAATAATACATTTTCTTGCCCTTCATTCCCTTAACTAAGGAAGGTAAATATAATTATAACAGTTCTTTACAATAACCTAACTGAAAACTTAATCATTAATTTTAATCAAACGTTTGATTAATTATGCACCTCGTCAACCGAAGTTTATTTATACACATTATACGCTTTTAAAAAAACGATATGCCTTTCCAATGATCTTATTAAATATAAGAATTAACATTTAATATAATAACAATTATTTTAAGATTAATACTTAATTACTAATTTTATTTATTATAAGTGTGCGTTATGAAGCTTTAACTTTATTAATTGAATTTATTCAAGTGCTGAATTTTATGGTGCAGACGTTGTTTCAATTTATGAATTTTATTGTTAAATTTTAATTTTATATTTTATATGAATAGCATTCAAATTAATTGAGTCTTTTATTTGGCAAAAAATAAATGCTTCCTATAATAAAACTAAAACAGTGAATGTATAGACCTAACAGAAAATAATACGGTGTTAGAATTGTAGTTCATTTGTACCCAATTTTTTTATGTAAACGGATGTCAGACTTAATAGACTTTTGATTATCACTAAAATTTCTATTTAAATCTATGCAAAACAACTAATATCAAAATAAAAGTGTTACTATTACACACTTGGTTATTGTATATCAACTAACAAAATTACCAGCAGCCATTAATCATGACATTATAATAAATTTTTCATTATTTATTTTAATCGAAATAAAAGTGGGTCGTTAAATTAATTTACTTTCATATTATTATTATAATAATTAATGTATAAATATTAAAAAAACAATGTGGAATGCACAGGGTAAAAAAAAAATATTTTGGCATTTCTAGCCGTTTTGATCAGGAGAATGTTTGAAATGAATTATATTTTTTAAAAAGAAAAAATATTACATTACGATTTTATCTCTTCGCCATTTTGTTTCTAAATAATAATTTCTTTTTCAATTAACATCTAAATACTTTTCATTATCTGTGGGGATATATTAATTTGTAAGATAGATTTTATTTAATATCTAAGTTCTCCCCTATTACGGGTTATAATGTCATTTAATAATGAACCAAACTATTACATATAACTTATTTATTGTTACGTAATGTTTTAGTTGTAAGAGTAATTTATAATAGATGATCAAATGAACTTCTTGAAGTGAAGTTCGATCATTATTATATTTCATTCGCTTTATACGATGATATAAAACAATGTTCTGTATCTGATATCTACATTGTTTTATATCTGAAGTATAAAGCGAATGAAATATAATTTCGAAGAATTATTTTAACGATAATAGTGCGATAAGGGGTTATGGAAAATAAAGTATACAATGAAATAAAACACAAATGAATTGAATTCGCAGGGTTTTTATTTGTCTCTCATTTTTTATAACTGTCTAATTAAATTTCAATTTTAGAATTGTACACTTAAATCGAATAATTGTCTATTAAATCTATTCACTATAGTGTACGATCAAAGTTCTCGATTTGTTAAAAAAAAAGTGTTACCTATTTGTTATTATAGTAACAATGTAGCCTAAAACCAACTCACTACGAGAGTAGAGATCCAGGAGTCGACCAAAAAGGAATATTATTGTCGACGGCTCGTGAAACCAGAACTGCCTTACCGCCACATAGCGTTTTAACGTTGAAACTAGTAGCGCCATCTATCGAAAGAGTGGCTCAGTTTTCATGTATCGCCTTAGTTAATGTATTACAACAATATTATTTTATAACAATGGTAATGGTGATTGTTTCAAAACCCGCTTAGTAAAATACGTCGACTAACACTGATCATTTCAAAGACAAAGACGTTTATTTGCACAAATATGGATACATACATAATATAAAGATGTTACGAGATTATTAGTCCAAGCCATATTTTGCCTTTTACGGCGTACAAATTCAGGAAATTAAAGTAAAAATACATTAAATATTTACTATTGATAAAATATTACATGATAATTGACACACATGGAAGATTCAAAACAAACATAAAACCGTGACTCTGGTGCCCGGCATTGCACATACATCAAGCCATTAATACATCCGGGGCTCACGAAGACTATTGTTATATCGAATACTACCTACTACAGATAATTACTTGACATTTTTTCCATGCTTAAAACTAAACATATTACGTTGTTACTGGGACAAGAGACACATGCATTCCTAATTTTTTTTAAAACAGCCTGAAATAGGTTACGAGGGCCGTTACCGCGTTACGCACGAGGGCGGCATCTAAACTCGCGTGTCATTGCAATCAAAGTAGCACAACCCTTCGGACCAAAACGTAACAGTACAGTTTTAGGATGAATGTCTGCAAATGCTGCTTAGTGTCGAATTTGTAGACGTCCTTCGTACGCCGTAAAAGGCACAATATGGCTTGAACTAGTAGACTTGTAACATCTTTGTATGTACCCATATTTGTGCAAATGAACGTCTTTGTCTTTGTCTTTGTCCTTCGAAGTAAGATTTTAGTTATATACCTTCATTTCCGCAAATAAATATATTTGATTCGATTTGATTAGTGGCAGCGATAGCGAAAAGCGGTTTGACCATTCAGTATCCCAATCTGAGCGGTCTCACGGAGAGAGCTCTACGGCTCTACCATACCTCGCTCTACCTTTTTTAATAGTTACAATTGACAAATTTGTTGACGTCCTTTGAAGTAAGGTTTTAGTGGCAGTGATAGCGTTTAGAGGTTTGAAATTCACTCTCCCACTCCGGTCCTACAGAGAGAGTTCTACCATACCTCGCTCTACCTTTCTTTATAATTACGAGTTACACCGTCGTAATTACAAGCGTTTCGCTTCCGAAATCATTCTGTTATCAATCTTAATAGCTCATGATTACAATGTAACTTTTCCCCGTATAACCATAACTACAGAATATAGTTGGTTACGTAAGAACAAATCAGATGTCGGCGATGAAATAATCAATGGAGGCTTTTTTTTTCATTAACCAAAAAAAAAAACAACAGAACACGCAGAGGAATATGAAATCAAATATTTCCTCGTATTTCGAGACGCCGAATGAAAAAAAAAGCCGGCGAAATTCTATTTATACGCCGTAAAAGGCAAAATATGGCTTGAACTAATAAACCTGTAACATCTTTATATGTACCCATATTTGTGCAAAGAAACGTCTTTGTCTTTGTCTTTAGTTATATTATAACAAAATTAAAAACTAGAATTATGGTTAGAATCCAGAGGTACTAGAAGATAACTTAAGAATAATTCGCTAGGAAATAAATTAGAGGCGACGGTGCCGTAAAAGAACCGAATGTTACCTTTATAAACGTACTTCGAACACAAGTACTTAACGTCAGGTCCATCTTGTCATACCTTGGAATATTTACACCATAAAACATTTTATTAGCAGAGTTTGTAATTCATAAACTTTACGATATATGCTATTTATATCTTAATTGTTTCATTAATTATATTAACTTTTAGTGTATGCAACATAATAATTTTAGTCATATTGCTATTTGAATGTTTTAGGCGCACAAACTTCTGCGTTTACGGGTCACGCTTAATTCTATAATTTATTATTGACAAGAAAATTACATGTACGTATATGTTGTGAAATTGGTGGTTAGTGGTAAAAAGAGATCCATCTAATTTTGAACAATTATGTACTTGTTTCCATTGTCGAAAGTTCTTTAAATTGTCGTGGAGGTATATCTAGGTGATAGTGTAACGACTACGTTCAAATCAAATGTGAGTGGAGTTGGTATAACGTGTTTAAATTGGTTATTTAAGCCCCAGCTGGTATTTAATGACATTCTGTATCACAGTCGGGTGATGAGTGAGCGCTCAGCAAACGCTCGTCTCGCTCGGGCCAGGTGTAGCGCAGCGTGGCCCGCCACGCACACTTTCCCTACACCATCACGCTTTATCGCACCGGTGTACTTTACCATATTGAAATTCGAATTATTCTTTGTCGTGGAAAGTAAGTTATATGATGAGAATTTAATATCGTTGATTTCTACATGTAGATGATTACAAAATAGAATTTATATTTTAAACAGTTCAATTATTTTACAAAACCAGTACACAAATCCGTGTTAATAAGGCGTCATCCTCAGAGTCGCCCTTGCGTTACAGGCTTTGAAGGAGAGTTCTATTTGCGTCTTTCTTGAAAAGCCCATATTAATGCGTCCCGGACATAGCTCAAAAGTAAGTATCATAAATTGATATAGGGGACGTTAGTCATTTTTTATTGTGCAGTATTGTACGCCCACTAAGAGTAGCCTGTTGTTACCAATTTTGATGTTTTATACTTTGTTTAGAAAATACATTAAAAATATAATCCTCATTTAGAGTAGCATAATTGTTAATGCTTTATACATCTAAATAAAAATAATTATATTTCGATACCGTAGATGTGGAAGGTTTATCGCCTGAATTCTTACGGCACTGTACGTTCTTCCGGATGGTAATCTGAACTGCGATGTACTTGTGGAGGAAAGTAAGGTAACCTTGTCTAATTAGCAAGTGCCCGCGGTCGTTATATTTGGAAATAGACAAATAAATGTGATAAAAATCGTATGGGTTTTATTTCCGTCCAAGAGTATTAGAAATCGTTTCAACTCATTAAATAATAACAATAATGGGGGACAATTCCACACTCGGCTATCGGACTCCACATTAGTCAATTGAATGTCGGTGTTATGGTAACCGGACAGTTGATAGACATATATACTTACAATAATAATACTTATCTACATATATTTATTACGTCGAGACACAGAACAAACAAATGTGCTCATCACTCAAAATGTTTGTCCCGGGTGGGAATCGAACCCACTACCTTTGGTTTTGCAGTCAGGGTCTTTAACCACTCGACCACGAGGCACGAGGCAAGTCAAACAAAAATATTACGCGTCGGTGTAAAAGTTGTCTTCAACATCCGAAGTTAGCTCTGTACTACATTATTCACAGCCCCTTCAGTTGTAAGTCGCTCGTGGCGGCCCCTAGCGGAGATGTGATATTTGCCCACACTCCTCCATGATCGTCGCACGGTGTTTGTTTACTCGGTTTCATGTTTATTTTGGAAACGATACTTACACGGTGTTTTGTTATGTAAATTTAAGCCTAGTGACTGCCGCACCATACGGTAGCGTGGATGTACCGAGATATTATTATTGTTATACAGAGCTCAGGAATCTGCCGCACATGTGTAATGCTGGCTTGACTGGCCTCGTGGTCTAGCAGTTAGAGACCCTGACTGCAAAACAGGAGGTCGTGGGTTCGATTCCCATCCGGAACAAACATTTTTGTGATGAGCACATTTGTTCGTCCTGTCTCTGGGTGTTATAAAAATATCTGTATAAGTATTATATCGTGTGTGTATTATATATTTATGTATATCAGCTGTCCGGTTACCATAACCCACGCATGCAATTGTCTAATTTGGAATCAGATAGCCGCGTGTGGAACTGTCCAGGTTATTATTATATTATTGTTACTAGCACTTGACTTATGACAACCAATTTGGTTGCTATTTGTTAGATTCAATTTTCCACTTAAATCAGAACCAGTAGCACCGCAAGTGTTACGCAACCCAGTTTCTTGATTTTCGATCGTTAGTTACAGTCGCGGTGCACAGCGCTCCGGGCAGCGCCGGGGGGCGAGCTAGTCGATCAGCTTTCCTAATGATTGGACGGCGCCAGCGAGAAAGTGCACCGGAGACGACGTAGCATGTAACTCAGTGCGTTATTTATGTTTATGGTTGCAACATCTTTGTACACAGGAACAAAGAACACACAATATACCTAAGGAGTTAAGGATTATATATAAGGATTTTTCAAATCGATAGATTTAAATTGAAGGCAAGCTTTCTTACCTCCTTCTCTTGGGTTCGCGTTTTGCCTGCGATTATAGAAGGCTTAGCACCTCGCAAACTGCAACTAACCTGCGTTAGAGAACTTGAAGATCGACGTTTTCTAGCTAACGAATTACAAAGTTACATAATATATAATGCTGGCGATGTTTATGAACGTTGTATTTGTATTTAATATATTAACGTATCGACGACGTAGCAAGTTACGTTGTAGTCCCGTGACCTTTCTAGGCGCCGGTTCTTACGCTACAGTTAAGGCCGAGTGTACTTCTAAACAAAGAGTAGGATATTTGTTCGCCTAATTGGTGCTCTATTACAGTGCAGTAAGGTTTATTTAACCGTGACGATTTATATTGTTATAACGTC
Source organism: Agara michaeli (assembly GCA_018245675.1). Classification (NCBI taxonomy): domain Eukaryota; kingdom Metazoa; phylum Arthropoda; class Insecta; order Lepidoptera; family Hesperiidae; genus Agara; species Agara michaeli. The sequence goes on along the minus strand of DWDX01000946.1, from coordinate 13,960 downwards.
TTGGGTTTTGTCTTATGCACACGCGCCCTGCGGCCCTACTATGATGACTACGGACTAGAACTGATAAGGACTGACTTGTTCTTTTGACACCTAAAATTTGCCTTGTGGCGTGAACTTTAATAGACAAATATGATCTAGAAACGAATTTATAATAAGAAATAAACGCTAGGGACATTTTATTGCACAAACGTATGAGATTTCTATTTTGTTACATCACCGGCATCGTCTAGTGATTTTGATTTCATGTCAAATTAGACTGAAATTAACTTGGAACTTAGCTTCTTTAGTGTGGATTTTATCACCTCGTTTTTCGATTAAACACCAAACTTTTATATATTATTTTTAATTCTTGTAAGTGTTTTCTTGATTATTTTGGTTTATAGACTTTCGTCTAAAGCTAGTAATCATTGGGTAGGCATTATTTTTTGCATATTACAATGTCCTTATCGAGGTGCCTGCTACTCGACTGAAATTGAGAAGGAGATTACGAACAAAAAACTTCATGATGACATGTAGCAATATTATTGTTTCAATAATAAATGTCCATTTATTGTATTAGCTAGCAACAATGATTGTGGTCACCCTAGCGTGCCCTTTCTGATAGCAATTTGTGATAGGCCTGATTAGAACATTCTCTGGCGGATGGCGTTCTATACAAATGAACGTACAGAATATTCAGGTCTATTGTGCATTGTATCATGTTGGTACATGGCAAAAAGATCGCTCCCAAAACTCCAAAACTTGAAACTGTGAAGGCGAGATGAATACATGCATACTTTTGTTATACGAACAAAGATCAGTCTTATGCGGTGTGAACTTTATGCCGGGTAATGGGGTTGCCACCCTGACACATTTACCCGCGAACCGGTTACTGACATTTCATTTAAAGAATTTGCAGTTCTTGGAATAGCAACGTGAAATTTCTAGAATTCTTCAATGTTGCTGAAACGTGACTCAAAAAATTACAGTCTTACTAAGTATTAAAGTGTATAAGTGCATCTCGTCATGATTTCGAAGCAAATGTTGCCGATTTCTGTTAGATGATAATTTTAATGATCATAATATTGTGTTACCATTTCACGTTTTATATAAAAATCCCGTGTCACGATGTTTCTCCGGAATGGATCTCAATGGCTCAAAACTCACAAAACTGAAATTTTGCACATTATCTGTAATTTGTTCCTACTTGAGTGATGGGATAGATTTTATCTCCATAAGTTAATATTTTTTTTTACTACAAAGTTTTGTAACTGCTTATAAGTTCCGTAAGTTTCTAACAGATGGCGTTGTAAGTTAGCATGTTGCGAGATGAAATTGCTGGAAAACAACAATCATTTATTTATTTATTTTTATTTATTTAACTAAGGACACCCAAGACAGATAACACAATTATTAATCTTAGGATAACTTTGCTATTTTATATTAAAAATATTTGTGTGCCCGTAACTACAGGGTGCCACAACACATGTAATCTTAAAGATAGAATTTAAATGAACAAATATATGGAAATAACACAAAATAAAACAAAGTAAAGTAAAGGGACTCGACACTTGCTGTTGCAGTGTCGACATGCACGATAAATAATTACTAGTGCGAATTGAAGCAAGAAGAAGAAGCTTAGCAATCACCCGCCACTAAACTAATGGACCACTTGATTAATTTAGTAAATCTTGAACGTTAGAATATAAGCATTTCCTAATAACGAGGGTAGGTGAATATTTTATAGTTGTATCTTGCACCGATCGTTGGTCAGATCGATAAATGTAATTTAATCGATACAATTAATCACGAGTCTGTACGTAGCCTTGCAGCTATAGCGTGTTATCTGGCACACTTCGACCCGCGGGTTATCATCCGTTTCGTTGTATTTCGGCTATTATTCCTAAGCACTAAGCACGCTGTGGTTTCTTTGATTTAAGTAATTATATTTATTGACGAAGCAATTATAACTATTTTTGGCTTGTCTTGAGAGAGACGCAGTACATTGTTTAAAAAAAGTGCTCTAAATTTTTTTATAGATTTTCTAAACAGCAAAACTCTATTTGTTTTAAGCAACTTAATAAAAATACGGAGACAATAAAACAGTAGACACCTATTCTTTTCATTTTAATACTATTTTATAGAATTGAATAGGAAATGTTGGTTCCGAAAAGTGTATTATTATATTCCAAGACAAAGGCCGCCCCGCCACGTATTTCTCGTAAACAATATTCAAAGACTTTATCCATTTTCCGAGACCCTTAAATGATATTTGGGAACGGGCGCGAGGAGAGTTGGGTGTTTAAACGCGATATAAATTACTTAGTCCAAAAAGGCCCGTCTCCCAAGACACGAAAAAACTTCTACAATCAACCTTTCCCCCGCTACCTCCTTCCTTCGAAGCTCGTTCACACGGGTTAGTCTACTCATTTATTTACTAAATTCGGAATGCAAAGTTTAAAAAAAAATCGGTCATTTCGTCTGGTTCGTACCGGGTTGAAAGACCTGTCTTCCCGGATACCCCACTTCGCTACCAGACTAACAATAACAATTTCAAATGTATAATTTTCGGTGTAAAGTTAACTATTTGTTTGTGTGTAAACATGCTTATGACATCAATGTAAGCCAGTAAAAGCCCAATAACCTTAATTGTTATATTATTTCCTTAAATTAATTGCGATTGTCATACTACCTACTATTAATGCTTAATAAGCCCTTAAGTCAAATTGCACTGTCTGAGAATTGATTATCATAATTTATATCTTAATGTCATAATTTAACAATTTGTATAGTTTTTAGATGTTACTCGATTGTTTATCTCTCGATATCGTCCATGACATTTGCCACGTAACATGAGATAGTAAGCACGCTATATACAATTAATGCACAATATTAAGCACATCACGCCTGTCAGTTTAGTGTTAAAAAGTATCTAGATTTGAACATTGAACTGAGGATTTTAAACACATCTATAGCTATAGGTACACGATGTTTATAATCAAATTTACACAATTATATCTATAAAAGTGTTCTAAGTTGATTATAAATAAATAAGAGTAAATAACGAGTGGTACAAAAGCAGTGACAGCCTAGTGGTTTGAAATTCAACCTCCCACTCCGGGTGGCCTGGGTTCGATCCGGGCAAGCACTTCTAAATTGTTACGTGCATTTTATAACTAAAATTTAAATATCACTTGATATGACGGCGAAGGAAAACATCGTGAGGAAACCTGCACACCTTAGAGATGTCAGAAAGCACGCGGCCAGCGCGGTAGACTATGGCCTAAATCCCTCTCACTATGAAAGAAGACCCGGTCCCGCAGTGAACCAATACAAGGGTCGAAGAACAAAACGAGAAGTAGCCGTCCGAAATGCAAACGGTCCTCGATCGAAATAAAAGTAACCCGCGAAAATTCCACCCCGTAGAGCAAGTTTTCCTTGGGCTACTTGTACCTGCTGTAAATATATTCCCGCGTAAACAACAGATGGGCCGAACGATCCCGTAAACACGAGATCAAAGCGGGCGGCGCCGCATTCGTCTTCTCGTTCGCGGCTGTTGGCGTTGCTTTAAAATGGCTCAAATAGAACACCCTGTACTATTTCACAAAAAACGTAAGAAACAAGGTAGGTAGGTAAGGTAATCGATTCTGCGTAACTATCAAAACATGAGGCGACCGGCCTAGTGGTCGAACAGTTAGAGATCCTGACTGCAAAACCAGTCGGGTCGGGTGATCGATTCCCACCCGGGACAAACATGATGAGCACATTTTTATTTGTTCTGTGTCTGCGTGTAATATCTGGTATAAATATTATATCGTATGTAGATATGTATGTTTATGAGCTGTCCGGTTACCGTAACACAGCCATTGAATTGCTTAATTAGGAATCCGATAGCCGTGTGTGGAGTAGTCCCCAGTTATTAATACTAAATATATGTATATCATTTCATCTTTTTGAAATTTGGAATTGTCCTTTTCCCATTTTCATCCGCTGGTATTATGCGGTATGCGAATTGGGCGGGAACGGCAAGTCGTGAGAATCAGAACTAAACCACCTCATACTGAGGGAGACTGTTACTGAATTTTACATATTGGAGCGGCACCGTACACCTGTAACAGCTGCCCGCTCGTTTAATACGTTATTGACATAAAAAAAAAACCAACTCCTGTAACGCCTCGAGCGAAGCAAAATATAAACAGTTTTAAATCAAAATACTTTTACTAATATCGCAATCTTAGATCCAGTACAATTTATGAACAAATGTGACAGGCGTACGCTCGAGCTAAAATTAATATTTGAACATAAACGTAAGGAGCACGCTTCCCCGCCAACATTAAGAAGAATTCCTCATAATTTTCTTCAATTTGATATACTATCAGAGCTACGCGCGAGGATTTGTGTCCTAGACATCCGTGTAATTCTTTCATTAACCGGATGTGATGAATAAATAAATGAATAAATTGAAGTGAATTATAATACGATGACGTCATAATATGGTGAGGATTGAGGATTGGATTAGATATAAAATCATATTAATGTCGCTTTTTGGCCAGACGAATTATTACTACGCCATCATCTCCAGCTGCGATGCGGGTCGCGCGCGGGTGCTCTTTGGACCTCGAGGACTTCTTCTCTACTCGAGCTGGATTCATGGGGAAAATAATTGTTCCACGGTGATCGCATCCCTCCATTGAAAGCGTGTTGCTAGGCTCACGATGTCTCCGCTGTCCGTTCCTGGTCGGAGGCCGATCGGACAGCGCGTGTACAATCATTCGTTTAACGTTTATCGCTCGCAGTGTGTCGCGGCAGTAAAATATTCATAAGTTTCGTAACTCAATACCCCGGTTGTCTACCAAATAGCCTGCGACAGTTTATTTACTTTCTGCCGCCATAAAAAGATTTTCATAGATGCATCGTCCGATGAAGTACTGTGACAAACTAAATTGTTACACCTTTTATATTTCATCCGTAACGCTGCGTGATATTGTTTGTACATAATACTTATACATTACTTATTGTATGTACTTATATACTATTGTTTCCAGGCCTCTGACGTGCCGGGACCGATCGCTTATCGTGCCCTCCGAAGCCTGAAAACGTTACCGAAATTGCATACCCAGCGGTGACCCACGCAGGTGCCGAAAGTTCGGTGTCGCTTAACTTTATAAATCGTTTTCAATCTATAACCGCTTTTGAGTTGCGAGCGCTTCATTCTCTCTTTACTTCTGCGTAATACGCGTAGTACCTAGTTTTCAACACACGATTCGATGCTATCAATTACAAATTCAATATGTTTCTATTTCTAAATTTCCGTGAAGGAATGTTGTCAATTATGTCTTATTAGGGATGGTTGAATGACGTATATTCGTAACTCAATAGCCAACGATGTTGTCAACTGACATCCCGCGCCATGGAACAACTCAACTTTGATTAAACATAATTGAGCTCCTGAATTGGATCTAATATAGAAATTATTATTGCGATGCGGAAGTTTCCGCCATTATAATAACGAAGATAGAAATGGCTCGCTTGTCTAGAGCTGCACGAAGCGATGTAGATTAAGTTATCAACGTTTGAAACCTCTCGGTTGAGTGGTTAGAGACCCTGACTGCTAAACCAGAAGTCTTAGTTTCGATTTCCACCCGAACAAATATGTATATGTGTGATCAGTTGTTCGGTTTGTTTTATATCTGCGTGTAATATTTATGTATGTATTATAAATATAGTGTGTAATATATGTATGTTTGTTTCCGGTTCCCATGACAGTCATTTAGTCCGGTAATATGAAATCCGGATGGTTAAAGGATGGCAAGTCCTGGTAGCGTCTCTATTCCCCGACAAATCTAATCTAAAACTCTTTAAAGACTAGTCTTATCCTATTAGTAATATTATTCTATTATTTCAATGATACTAGTGGCTACATCACCATGCCGTCTCTTCCTCATAATGCGCAATCGTTGCCAAATGTTAACCAATTACAAACTAGGTATTACGATCAGTAGTATAAAAAGAAATGTTTTACAGCGTGTGAAATATAAATGTGCACTTCTGTGGGCGACTGTTCGTGGATTTGGTCTCGCGCCACGTGTCAGGGCCATAACTTAAAGCGACACCGCCCACGGGGTGGACGTGTTTGTACGTAATTATACACGGACGGACCGTGCTATATTTATATTATATACATATTTACACATATACAAACGCGTGGTCATGACAGCACTCACGTACACGGAATTGATGACATTGTAGACTTATTTAAATTATAATAAAATCGAGGGACAGATGATGTGATGTGAGACGATATATGGACATTACCAAACTATTCCCTTGTATTTCATACGCGCCATGGATTAAAACAATATTACAGTGCAATAATACTGACTGCAAAACAGATAATAATACTGACAGAAACCGATCAGATAGGCGTGTGTGGAATTGTTCCCAGATATATTACTATATGTACTATGAGTTCTTAACCATTATGATTCTCGTTCGTTTTAGCCACGAACGTGTAAACTATGCAATGGCCTCCCTCCGACGTAGTCCCTGAAAAAACGCCATGACATGGCGTTTTTAAAAAAAGGAATTAATAGAGTCCTTTACGGCTGGCAACGTTGGAGACGCCTCTGGTATTGGCAATGTCTATAAGCGACGGTGACCACTTGCAACCAGGTGGTCCGTCTGCTTCTCTATCAGCTTAATCAAAATAAACTTGGAATTTTTGAAGATAAGGGAGAATGGGCATTTTCGTGACTGAAATCCGAACCTCTAAGGTATCACCGTTTTTATCCACGTGGATATTGAATACAACACTCATTAGCGCAGTGTTACAACGTAGTAGTGTTATCAATCACACAGGCTCGACACGTGCCCCGATATAGTTTATTGTTTAAATATGCAATTACTATTGAAATTTGCATACAATGTGGCGATGTGCGCAGTAGTACATGCCAACATACCGTCATGGCTATTGGGAACCGCGAGGGTTGGGGTTTTATCCAAATGGGAGAGTGAATCAAATTGTTATCTAAACAGATCGTTGTAACAATTATGTAACATAAACATAGGGGTAGCCGGAGACTAAGGACTTCCGCTTGCTACATATTTGGACCATTTAAATAATGACAAGCAAAGTTTCAAAAACGTAATGTACCACAAACATTTAAATAATTTATGTAATTTATTCATATATATGTATATCAAATATTGCATATAGTCATGCGATATCGGCTAGCAAATATACGAAATGTAGGTCATATGTTTTTAAGTGTTTTGTCTGCCTCGAACGGAGATCATTAATGTTGATAAAGCATATGAATAATAAGATACGGCTTACGTCAAATATAAACACTCATTTTAGTTAATATACTTGATAATTTCATGATTACAGAGTTTTTATTTCGATCGAAATATTTAATGTTCTTTTAATTGCATTAATTTCATTTTTATTTATATCTCTTATTCCTTTTTGTTATTATTGAGGCAGTGTTAAGGCTAAGCGGGTAGTGTTTATTCTTAAATAGTACCTACATCATTGTTTTATACTTCGTACCGAGATCGAACCTGCGACCCTCGTAGTGCCGAAGCTGTAATGCAAACCCCTAGAATATGACTCGCATAACATAAAGTCAACCAAATACAAAATAACAGTTACGACGTACTGTTACAATATCGGAATCGTTCCGATATTCGATCTAGTAACAGTTACGGGCCACGATATAATCCTATTCATAATCACTTAGGAATTCTAGATCTAATTAATAAAACGCTCGCAACATAATGAAATGAGCGGGTATACAGTTAAGATTTATACAAATTACGATGTACGATGGTGTTAGCTAGCGATAATCTAATAGACATTGATATATATACTAAGTGTACGACAGGCATGTAGCCAGTACCCACGAGGATATGACACATTAGCCGCGCTGAAGGCCACACGTGTGGTGACGTAAGGCCATTAGTACGGAGTTGTTTATATACTTTCAAGGATATTTTTCAACTGAATTTTTGCGTATTAATTTTCGTACATGGACATATTGCGTTGTGTTGAAGTAAGCGCTTACCACTTCGTTGCTTTGGTGTACATGAAGTTGCCATTAAATAATAATAATAATATTTTTGGACAGCATATGACTATTTCATGTCTAGATATAGGTGCCTATGCTATATCTAGTTCCCGTTCTCTTGGGGGAGAAGGGGGTGAATTAAAACTCTGTCATAAAACACAAATCGAAGTCCATTGTATTAATGTTTAGATAAATCACTCCAAAAATAATATATACCTATTAAGAAACAAACAATTAAGCTCGTCGCACAAATATCTGCGATGGTTGGAAATCAAACCCGCTATCCCCATTTAGCAGTCACATACATCTTTCGGTATACGGTAGAAAGATTGACCACTAACCAGTATCTCAGTCAAGGTTGCAGCTTTTGTATTTTCCAAATTTAACAGTTGAGTTAAAGACACCCCGGAGAAGACTCCACCACGCTGCTCCGCTACGGATTGGAGAAAATCGACGTGCAATGCGTTGTGATTAAAAAAAAATACAATGTATTTATTTTAAATATCGTAATACACTAAATGTCCTGTTCTATACAATTACGTGGCCTTCGCCATTCTACTTATTATGTTGTAAAGGCTTGTCCACGTGTAAATAATATCATACAACAAACCGTCAAGGACGAGTACCGTAGTGAGATCAGGGTCGCCTCATGCTTATTTACTGTAACGATTCCTTTGGCTGGCCTCGTCGCCGAATTAGACCCTGACTGCTAAAGCGAATTGCTAATAGCTCTGTTGAGCTGAGCCAGGAAAAACGTGTGTGTGATAAGCACATTTATTAATGTGTGTTTGAGTGTAATGAAAATATCTAAAGATTTGTATTTATGTTCTAGCATGACGGTATACGTCATGTTAGGTCCTTAATGGGTTAGGTAGAAAGTACCGAGTGTCAAACATTCATCACACTCTGCATGCATACACGCTGGTTTCGGAAAGTCTTGACCCTCCCGTCAGCCAGTGTCTGATCCATTTGATCGAGATGGGAGAGTCTTGGTCTCTCTTGGCACCTACATCCGTCGCGACTCGCATTGTATATCTGTTTCGTCATTCTTTCATCATCCGGTCTTTCCACGTGACGGAGCTATCGGAGCGTTCCCATTTTCATTTTTGCACTAAAACTCTCTTATTTTTCTTTTCTGCCAATACACGTTTCATATAGTGTAATCACCAGCCTGGCTCCAGAACACAGATAATTGCCTAAATTGGAATAAGATAACCGTCTTCGGAATCGTCCCAATTTGGCTAATAAATCTATCAGTATACCAAACGGACTGTTTCGCGATTCGTTACAGCTAGGAGTAAACGGTGTTCCGTATGCAACATTGTAACACTCGGCGATATTACGTAACGCTACACGTGCGGCCTTGGACGTCTGTTGGTGTTGTGTTGCTTGCACACCACGTGGAGGCTCAAGGCTCTCTAAAAATAGGACCAACTGAAAGATGCGGAGCATTAACAGGTGGTAATAAAAACCTGTTTTCAGGGTACTTAATAGAGATATACTACCGCTCTGTATCTCGCACCGCTGTTGTTTTCATGTCACGAAAATAAAATCGGTGATTGTAATTCAATATAACAATAATAACAATCGACAAACACAAAAGAAAAGTAAAAGGGGATATATATATTTGAATTTGCAATGAATTCAATTTGAGTTTAGATTTTGGTTTATGAGGTCAATCGGTCTGCGGTCCAAATATTGGCATTTGCACCCATTTGGTCAGCGCGGTAGACTATCTAGGCGCACACTACGAAGTTTTCACCGTAGGACGAAAAGTATAAGTGCATGCAACACAATTGAAATACCACTTTCATTTGTTTTAGTTCCTTGGTCTGCTACTCTTCCCTTCTTCTAAAGAGGATGACAGTGAGTACCGAGTGCCAAATACCTCAATCGTTAAAGACGTGACCTCTTTTTTAAATAAATCACTCGTTTCATATACGCCGTTTTCAGATAATTTAGACTCTCCCATTAGCCAGTATCTTTCCTACTTGGTCAAGGTGGGCGAGTCTTGGTCTCCCTCGACACCTGCGTCCATCAACATTCACTTTAAACATCTGTTCTGTTCTTTATAATCTGATGACCTCGTGTACCACGGTACTCACACCATGGACGGTTCTCAACCAGGGCGCTATCGTAAATCACTCAAAACGCCAATGTTTTATATATCAAGTAAACAAACCGTGCAACAGTGTTCCCGTTCGTGTGAGAACTCGTTACTTGTTATTCTACGGAACCCTGCAGTGTGGTAACAACACGTGTTTGCTCGCGGACCCAAGCAGCTTTAGGTCGTCTCGGCCTTTGTGACTCGCGCGTGAAAGAGCAGCTTATGCTTAGTGGATACATGGTTTTGTAATTGTGGCTGCTGCTCCAGCAACAACACTTAAATAGAGTTAAACATGATTATTCGCTACATAAGCATTTTCAATTTTGCGTAATTCTGTTGGGTTTTAAAGTTTTTGCCGGTTCATGCTCTCTGGGATATTGGTATCGAGATTTGAAGATCTCGACTTGACTAACGCGGCAGAATGGAACCTTAAACCCCCCCCCCCCCCCCAATATATCTGGAGCCCCGTATCCCCCAGTAGAACAATAAAAAAGTCCAGCAAAAATGTCTTATAAATACATATTTTTAAAACTCCGTAGTTACCAAATCACTTTTTTAACCACGTGTTATTTATAGACATTATTTTTGTAATCTGTGTACAAGTTATGTCAAAATGCATTCTTATTTGGTCTTAATAAAGAACAGGTCTTATAATTAATGCAATGCTGATTGAAATAGCCGTAAATACATGTAATATTACATATAAGCGGATAATATTAACGACATGGGATAAAGCATGTCAAGTGTGTATTGCATGTAGATAAATGTGGGTTCAATTGTATGAATTGAAAATTATTCATTTGATACAACCTTACGAAAGTTTTTAAGCCTTCTGCTCAAACATCATCTTTACAATCACCACCTCTCAACTGTTTATAATCGTTATGTCTTCAAAATGTAAATTTTGATCGAATTGATTTGAATTTTCAACAATCGTATAAATAAATTATTCGAAGTTACGAAAGGTTTTAGACGTGTTCTAGATTATGTGTCAAACGCATTCGGAAATCCATAAAAATGTCATAATCTCATTAGATCAGTGGTACCCATACTTTCTACTGCTGTATAAAACCAACCGAGCAAAAAGCGGCACGTTCGTTCGGTACTACTAATATACAATAAGAGAAATGATATTTTAAATTAATTAACTACACGACAATTTGAATAATTTATTTTGAATTCGGAATACGGAATCCCAAAACAGGATACATTAATGATACATTTCAAAATAAAACCAGAAACTTGTTTACATTTAAAATACATAAACAATTGAAAATAATCAAAAAACAGCCGTACCGATTGTACAGGCAGTAATCTGAAAGGTTTATTTTGCATTTAAATTCGAGTTTCGTATTGGCACATACACTTTATTAAATATCTACTTGTCCGGTACTTATAAGGTATGCAGCGATCAAAGACGACGGCGACCCAATGCCTGTTTCAACTTGACGCTGACGGGGTTGCTGCTTTTCATACAGTATGGTTTCGGGGAAGCGAACAGAGAAGTTCCGGTAAAGACTGAAGTTAGCCAGACTCGCTGCTTTACCGCCACATTGGTATACCTGCGCCGCTGCATCACACTAACTCTTACGGACTGAGATGGTAGCTTGCTTCCACGCACTCCAAACCGAAACACAAATTGTTGTAATAATAATTAATTCATGGTTGAATTAGGTGTGACGCTGGTACTTCCTGGTTGTACTTCCACTTTGCAAAAGATTAACTGTAAAGAAAATTACAATTAGACATTTTTTAATAAAAGAAAGAAAAATATCGCATTTTTTTACAATAGTTTTCTTTTCCTTTGGGAGGATTCAAAGCGTTTATCGCCTACAGTAGACGTAGCGTGGTCTAACAACCGGCTTAAACCGGTCAAGTTTATATCTGTTACGGAGGCTGCGAAGCGATGACGAAATTTCTATATTAATTAATTCAAAAGATCATCATGCAAAGTAGGAAGTTTAATAAACAAACTTGTAAGCTGACAACATTTGATGTTGTTAAGGTTGGCGGAGCAGGGAGCGCGTCTCAAGAGCTATGATTTAAACAAACTAGTACGTTTACCCAATTTAAATTAACGCAAAAATCCAATATTTACCTATATTTGATGTAATATACTTAAATGTAGCCCACTTGTACTTAGCATTTATGGTGGTGTTTTTATTTTTATTTTCCAGTGGTGTATGAAATCATAAAACAATTAATAGATAAATTAACTATGTATGTATGTAAATAATAGTTAAATTACACTTTATTTATTACGGTAGTGAAATTAAAATTATTTATACAAATATTTCTATTTAATAAACATTTATTAATAAAAGGCAATAGTTCTGTGTAAAAGGCCCAACTCGATTGATTGCTCTTATTATTTTATGCTATCGTTTACTCTACGTTGACATAGATGGCAGCACTAGTACGATCACGAATCTATGTCACGACAGTGGCGCCAACCGTCGGATTAAATAAAACATCTTTTCATCTTAGCTTCAAACTGTGTCACGCCCTTACGTTGCCCTTTCGGCGCTACGACAGTTGGCTTCGAAGTTAGATGGTAAGTGTTTGCACTGAAAGCCTTTTACTTAGCTAATAAAATATTAAAATTAGCCTCTTGTTCCTTGTCCAGAACGTCTTAAGCCTTAAATATTTTGCGAAACTTTAACGTGTTTAAACGGACTTTTCATTCGTAATTTAGATGCGTTTGTATTTGACAAAGACGAACACTTTTATCATTTGCTCAGATATGGGTGGTACATTGAAAGATTTTACAGGATTACTAGGTCAATCCATATTTTGCCTTTTACGGCGCACAAGTTTCAGGTATACAATTAGAGTAATAATAATTATTAATTACTAATTAGGCTAAAATTAACATAGTATATTCCAATTAGATATTTAAAACTCAACGCAAAACAGAGTTTTTTGTTCTGTAAAGGTAACTTTATAATTTCGTATTTCGATTTTTTCTTTTTCTTTCATCAGCTGTCTGGTTACTATGGTACATAGCTGTGCCTAGTTTGGAAGTCCTGTGTGAGTTGCCTCAATACTATTTATATTCAGGATTTGAAATTTAATTTAAGCTAAATATTTGCCATTTAGATATTAGCTAACTATGATCCTATATGTATTGAGAATATTTTCTTATTATACCATAAAGTTGGATTACACATGACTAACGGCAAATTATATTGCGTAGGATGCATGGATGGCTTGTTTCGTAACATTTGACACCGTGGGCCACACAGGTCCACGGCCCGACGAGTGGCAACAGTTCTTTACGAGCAATAAAAGTTTAGTGCGTCCGACTACAAAGCAGTCCTCTATTTCGGTGTCGCTCGCTGCGGCCCACCCGGCTGAAGAAAGGCTTTGAATACTGATCGACGTGGGCGTGTGGCAGATAGAATTTTTAATAAATGAACGGACGTAAGAAACAGTACACGTAGGCTTTAGTATTCAATAACGGCTGGCCTTTGCTCTAGTGGTAGAGGCCCTGACTGCTAAACCGGACGTCATGAATCCGATTCGCACCCAGGATGAACATTTGTGCCATGAGCACATTGGTTTGTTTTGTTTGGCTATAACAAAAATATTTAAATTATATATAGCATGGCTTATCAGATTACTTCTTTTAATTGTCTAATTTGTAATCAGATAGTCGTGTGTGGAATTGTTTACGAATTATCTCAGGGCAGTGAGAATGTAAGAGAAAATAAGTGAAATTATCCACATTATTGATCCACGAACTCTATTTATGCATCCCGTTTCCTCAGTCACACTTCAAACAACGTGTTTTATTTATTTTCTC
>DWDX01000945.1:0-21612 GCA_018245675.1 Agara michaeli | reverse complement strand
AATGTAGGGGTGTTCTACACTCCTCTGCCTACCCCTTAGGGGATTACAGGCGAGATGTTACGTTGTATAGGTACTTAATTACATAGATCGAAACGTGCGTCTGTATGATTCCCTACGTTATGGAGTCCCGGGAAACCCAAACAGAATTACACAACAGATAGTATTTACTTTCCTCATTTTATAACTATACACTGTAAAGCAAATTGAATAAATGAGAAATACAATCAAAACGTGACACTGTTTTTGAAAGTTCCTTTAAGCATCGTCATTTTGAAAAAAAATGGTTTGCCGGAATTTACTTGTGATTTGAATTTCTTTCTTCCTCGTTTCTAATTAGGACAGTCAAAGAGTGCAATATTTCACGTGCGTTTGTTTTCCTGAAAACATAGAACTTATCAAACGGAGTGAATAGGCATTTACTAGGCGAGCATGTTATATCGTAAGCTATATCATCGCTTTGCATTGGGTAAAACTGACCGTTATGCTAGACGCTGTGGTTATATGTATAAGTAAGTAAGCAATAACTTTAATTCTATAAAAACAGTGTTACAATAATTGTTACCAATAACTTAGCTAAGAGTTTACTACAAGTAACGTAAGCGTTGTTTACCGAACTAGGTGTCAACTTGTATTACACAATTGATAATGTATAAAAAAAAAGGAAAAATTAAAAGTGCAATGGAAATGAACAGACCGGAATTCTAAAGAAATACAAGTAAAATAAGTCCAATCGGAACACTAGATAGAATAGGACGAGATAAGAAAAGCATTCGTTCGGACTAGCTCGAATTTTCTGAGAATACGTAATTTAACTGTCTATTCATTTTTACAATATCAGGTTGGTGTGGCGCAAGAATCACGGGCCCGGAGGAAGTTCTTTGTGAGCGTAGTTTTTTTTTCTTACAAAATAGGGGCGCTTAAGGCGTCCATGGAATTTCATTCATCAGCATCCATTCAGTGTGTTTTGTTCACGATAAAAAAAAAAAACTATAATATCCGTCACACCCTAAGCGACATGCCGTCTACATCGTTCATTGATATACAGCGTGCTGCTTTCTTGTTATGAAACTAGCAAATGCGCTTGCAAGCAATCTGATGTTAATTGGTGACTTTAGCTAATCACTATCATCAGTCCTTTTATCATTCCATAGTTGGGTACGGGTTTCCTTTAGGTATGAAAACAGTAACAGTAACAGTAACAGTAACAGTAACAGTAACAGTAACAGTAACAGTAACAGTAACAGTAACAGCAACAGCAACAGCAACAGCAACAGCAACAGCAACAGCAACAGCAACAGTAACAGCAACAGCAACAGCAACAGCAACAGCAACAGTAACATTAACAGGCCATACTCTGCTAATCTAGCATAGTCTTACGGTATACAGAACATAATCTGAGTAAGTTTTCTCGCGATAATTTCCTTTACTAGACCAAATTAACTCTTTTCCATATTGATATTGAAGTGTGAGTGCTCAATTTCTGTTTAAAAATGTCCGTAACCTTTGGTAGCGAGTAGTAATTTTCAAAATAGTATCCACCTGTATAGTGGCGTTAAAGTTCGGCATACCTTCGTTTACCGAACTGTCACAAACGCAGGTAACCGATAAAGAAACGCCGACCGCTTCTAAGAATTAATGATATAACACATTTTGTTACATTTTTTATGTATATAAATGAGTTAAGGTTGAACGTTATATTTTTATAGCCCCGATGAGTCTCATTCGTTACACGATTAAATTTATTAAGACCTTTATATAAATGACAAGAACTCATATTTATCAGATTACAAACTGTTAATATTTTAAAGTTTAATCTCGTGAGATAATACATGATGTGAATATATGTAAGAGTCGACTATATGTTTTTACTTCACGCTATTTATTTACTCGAACACAGCAACATAAATAGTAAGAAAATTAATATATAGGACCTATAGGTACCTGGACGATTTCACACATTGTATGATTCCAAATTAGGTAACCGGACAGCTGATAAACATACATACATACTTTGTATTACTTATATAGATATTTTCATTACAACCAGACACAAAACCGATAAAGTATGTGCTTAACACATAAATGTTTTTCCTGGGTGGGAATCGAATTCACGACCTCCGATTTCGCAGTCAAGGTAACCACGAGATCAAGAAGCCAGCTGTAATACTAAGTCTGGATATGATTCGGATTTATATATGGACTCGCCCATCTATCGTCTGAAATGCTTACGACAATAAGGAAGTAACGCATTCACATTAAATTTATAGATGTACGTGCGAATATTGCAAAACTCGTGCCGTGGTACTTGCCGATCGATGCGACGCGTCTGCCCGGGGAGATGCATTGCGCATGCCTATGCAATTCGTCTGCATTGGAACTGGTGGATCCCCCCAACCCCAACGAGGAGCCGCCCGCATCTATCACGAGGATGGGACAGTAACATATCTACCCACAACGAGCTAAATAATTCAATTAATCTACACTAAACAACTTTGTGGAATATGCCACCCCTGAATCCCCCTGGGTGGGATTTTCAGGTGCCAATATTATGTGTGAGGCTCTGAAAGGTGGAAATCGTTTCCATGTAGCAAGCGTGGAAGATAATTATTTCGGGATGTATCTAGATTTACCTTCAATAATACTTCATATCAAGACATCAACGAAAGAAAAGAAAGGCGAAAGAACATTGTCTCTATGGTAGTTGGTAAAATACTTAGTCTGTTTACCTCCAAGTAGGTTTTAATATTTTACTGATGGAAACATGTCTCCTCTCATAGTAAGATAAGAAACAAAGAAGATACGAGTATGTGATAGGTATGTAGATTATGGTTTGAAACGTGTGGGTTAAGGTTATGATTATGTCTCGGTATACCCAAACAGAAAATAATGTTGATGATCCACACCCCAATATTTCTTCTGGGTGGGAAAGAATTTAACCCCCCCCCCCCTTCCCCCCAGCACTCAAGTTCACCAACATTGGACCAACGGGCATGTCAATGAAAGTCGAATGTGGGAATTAATAAAACAATTAAAATGCGACGAAACGTTACCAACAGCAAGAGAAACATAAAAGCATCTCGTAATTCTTTTAATAACATCATCCATTTTATTGCTCAACTCAACATAACGCGAGCTACAGTAGAATTTTATTACAAAGCCAACAGCATCCCACATGACAGATAATGCACTTGCATTCCGATGAGTGCATTTCAAGCGTTTCGGATCATTTAACTATTCCGTGTGCGACGGACAGGCGCCGCCATTGTTATTCACGTATTCCATCGAATTGTATAGAACGGACGAGTCCGATCATCATTAAACTCGATATGATCTCTGTAATTACTAAGTAACAGTGACTAGAGTTCATATAAACCTTTCGAATGTCAAGCCGAGAGTAGTGATTGCGTTACATCATCATCCAAAATAGCGCAATTTGGAAAAAAATAATTTCTTATCTGTGATAGGCAAAGCGAAAGAGCTGGCAACAATCACAACTGGACGTTTGCTTTTGGACATGCAACATATCTCGAATAGGACTGTTGCAATAAGATTGTCACCGTCAATTAACTTGGCTACAATTGAGTGAATAAGAATATAGATATTACTTGGTTTATTGAATATTTACTGAATTGTTTAGTATCGGGGACTACGATTTAGAATAATGTTTATGATGCGCAAGTCTGACTCTTTCGGGCGCACGGAAGAAAGAGCATGTGAATAATAATCATATCTTAGAGCATTTACACACGTGGTTACTCACTTAGGCAGAGCCTTAGTTATAATAACCATACTATTGACACACTACACATACAAATGCCAAAAGGCGACGCTTAATTCGCTTGAAATTTCGATTTCTAAGCTATTGAACGATTGTACAAGCGACGGTGAGGCGCCGCTATTGTTACCCGGTTGTATAGAATAGTTACGAGATTCATACGATACTGGGAGTCTAATCGTCCCATCGCTTTGATCGCCGCAGCCTCACAGCCCAGGATCGGCGCCAGCGGTCGTGGGAACAACGCACACTACACATTGAACTGAAACTAGTTGTCTAGACCAAAATGTTCGAGAATCTAATTACGTAAATATAAGTACGTCAATCCACGTGCATTTAATTTGACTTTGTACTATCAAAAATATAGTGTATTTTTAAGACTTGTTAAGTGGGTATATTTTAAAATACGATTACAATTGTCGGAATATAATTACATTCGTACTTGGAGTCTTTATATTGGCACATGGTCTGGCGACCAGAAGCAATTGACATACAATAGAATATAAGTGCACGCTCCCTTACTATTTTACTGTGTAAACTTCCCTTACTATTTGACTTTGTAAGAAGTGAATCTAAATTGCAATGGAAAGATTTCACTACAATTTTTGTAAATTGATCATGGTCAAATAAACAAATAAATTCGTAATGCGTCTTAGTAATTTTTGATCCTCAACGAATACAATAATTGAACAATAAACAGATTAAGGAGGTATGCAGTAATAGATATACAAAGATGTCTATGTAAAAAATTAATTGAGAGTTAGGTATCCTAATATAAAGTACTGGAGAAAGAAAACATTAGTCTTAGTCTATTCTGTTCTTAGTTTTAGTCTTAGTCTGTTCTGTTTGAACCTATTTTAAAAAATTCATAAATGTACAATAGCTAATAGAACGTGGATTTTTACTCGTTCATATATTAAATAAACGAAACCGCATTTTAAACTGAATCTGTCTTATAATAAACAATGGTCGGCGTTAAGGAAGGTAAGAGCGTTGAATGTGCGGCTATCCTTAATATATTGTATGTCATACAAAAAATCCAAACGCAGACGAAGCAAAGCATAACGCCAGGTACACAACCTACAGACATTTAATATGACCAGACGTATAAATCAAAGTGGAGGCTCTAACATCTTATGACAGAAAATCCTTTATTATTCACACGGATCCGTATAAAAAAAGGCATAAGAATGAATAGTCCGCCGAATACCACACCACGCGTCGAATAACATTATGGGATTAACCCCACTCCGGTCGTCTCATGAAAGGAACAATTAAGAGGAACGTGATATGTATAGCAAAAAGTGTCTTAAAAGATTTCGATGCGATACGATTAAAAAATAATTTTCGCGTTGCAGGAGCTCAGTCAGACACCTAATGTGTGGTGCTTCTTAGAAAGGAGTTTGTATGTTTTTTTGTAAGGATATATAGTCTGAGTTGTAGAATTCTTTAAAATGACACGTCCAAATCACTGCAATACATTCAATACAAGAGTATTTGTTCCTGGAATTGGAATATTTTAGTATTATACCAGTAACTATTGTTGTTGTTAGCTAACGTAAATGCGATTTGGTTTGGTCAGCGTTACACATGAATTCCATTAATTAATTTAAATTGGTTTAAATACATTTTGGAACGAAGATTATATCAGTTTAAATACAGGAATAAAAACTTGTTAAAAGTTTATTTTGAACCTCACCCTTAGACCCCGTTTCCCCCTTCCCCCGCCTTCATCATTACTGCATCGGCTGTCTAGGACTAAGGGAGTAGGGAGAATGAACAACGGATTACCGTTACCCCGTTCCACCCGCAGTTCCACCTTCGAGTGTAGAGTCCAGGGAGAACGGCTCATCGGTGCCCCAACTCACTCCACTACCCCATTCTCCCCATACCACATCAAACAGGGGCCCGTTTTCGTACCCACTGTGAGAAATATTAATTGGAAACTGTACAGAGAATAGGGTTTTTATTAAAATTTTATCGTCACCTTCCATTTTATTATCATGCAATAAACAGAAATAATATAGGCTATAAGAGAAATATTGCGTAATTATTTACAAA
The DNA here is from genome assembly GCA_018245675.1 of Agara michaeli. Taxonomy (NCBI): domain Eukaryota; kingdom Metazoa; phylum Arthropoda; class Insecta; order Lepidoptera; family Hesperiidae; genus Agara; species Agara michaeli. Next base: position 15,776 of record DWDX01000945.1, on the reverse strand, counting down.
AAACAACTTGCCCAAATCAGAGTGCCTGCGAAAAACATGAATGAAGATGACCATAGATATCTATAGTGTAAAAACACCAATCACTATGGATGATTCCTCTATAATCAAGAGCAAGTAGTATTAATCATAGATGTCCATAGACAACAATGATCTCATACTAGTAACATTAGACGTACTACATATTATAGAGCTAAACATTTTCTGCATATGAACTGGGTTTTAAGTCCAAAATTGAATAAATTAAGATTTAACATCACAGGAAATTGTCAATGATAGTGCAACAGATATAGCACAAGCAAAAAAAGATACATGAAATAAGATATCTTGATATGCAAATGATATCATACATAGTATGCAAATGAAAATTTAATTAATAAACCATATGGAAATATCTAATATATAAAATTCTCGTGACAGAGTGTTTGTAACAAAACTCCTCCGAAACGGCTTGACCGATTCTTATGAAATGTTGTGTGTATATTCTACTGAATACTACTGGTCTGAGAATAGAATGTAAACTATTTTTCAGACCCCTAAGTGATAAGGGTTGTCCACACTAAAAAATGTTTTTTAATTTTTTAGACAATTTTTTTGTTAAAATTTTCTATGATTTGGCATTAAAAAATACATACAATCCTAAATTTTCACCTCTCTAACACCAACCCCTATTTCTTAATAGCGATATTAGTACTTTAATAATTTTCTACTTTCGGCGGCCCATAAAAAGAAGAAAGATGGCTGTTATTGGAAATTTTATTTTAACAATTATGATGGTAGGAGGCAGTTGATAACTCTTGCTAGAGTCACGGATTCGGTAAACAAAACTTAACTTTCATTCCATAGTGTCTGATAGTTTCTTTGGTAGTAATCATCATGCCTGTTGTTCCAAGAGTCCATTTGACGTCAATTAAGGTATTTGTTCTAGCTTTGAGTATTTTTAATATAGTATTTTTAATAATAAGTGTATGGTTGTAACAATATAGCATCTATAATTAAACTTAAATAAAATTTCTGCCTTTAGATAATTGATATAAGCTTCAAAATAATTACCCTCTTTTCGCTGCTCTTCTAGAACTACGTTTTTTCATATCTCAATACTCGGTGCTAACAAACAAAGCATTGTTTGTTTCAATACACATTTGTATAGCACGATGTAAGTGTAATGAAGCGCTTAAAATATGTATAATAAGAAGTGTTATTATCGTTTCTGTTTTATTTATTATGGTAATTCCACGTGCTGTTATTGAATGGATTTTCCATTAAACATATTTACCATTCGAATGTTGGACACAGGTTTTCACTCAGAACGATCTTTTCATTCTATAAGACTGTACTCATATCTCATCAGAAGACACATGCAGACTACCTTACTTGACACTCCTTAGAGGAACATTCCCGAGAACTCTGAAGCGTGCAGGATTCCTGATATATGTATTTCCTTTGTAATTTACAGTATCATCAAAGGAACTCTTAACATACTTAATAAACATAACACTGGCTTCTGCACCACCAAACTGTTACTCTTGTATGTTAACCGGAGTTATCTTCTGTCCAAAACCCTGCAGACGAAACATTCCAACATTAAAATATCGACAGTCACTTGGAATATAATATTTAACAAAATTATGACACTCATGACGCTATTTTGTTTTGGGAACACTCTAAAATACGATTAAAACATCCGAAAGTAGCCAGCTGACCTACAGCTTCTTAACCCTGTTTTGGGTTTTTAAATCGACCTCAATCAACCTTCTTAACTAGTAGGAGTTAAAAAAAAATCTGCTAAAAGTCTGATTAGTCGCCATTGTTGAACCAATAGTTTCGTGGAGAACAGATTCTAATTGAAAAATTTATCAATAGAATGCTTGCTAAAATTGTCTATTCGAAAATTTCTGTCTTAAAGTCAAAACTAGAGGTCACGTAGACAATAAAACGACAGAACAGACGATTATTTAACTTGTTTGCTGCAATCGACTACATATTTATTTTTAGAAACGTGTGAACAAAGAAGCAATTAACGGACACTAAAAAAGAATGAATTGTTCTAGCATTTTTTAACTTAACGAATCAAACAACGTGCATTTACGATTTGTTGCCGTGTGTCTTTTCTGTCGTGTTCATAATGACCGAGAATAATAATACCTACATACAACTGATGGCAAATATTCCTAGTATGTTACAATAGATGTTACATATTTCATAGAAATAGGTTATTAGGGTTCACTTGAATAATTACAACACCTTGGGAATATATCAGTAATGTCTCCGAAGAGGGATCATAATATTTATCGTGTAACGAAAACCTTATCTGACACCAATGATGGTACTACTAAAGATAATTGTCATGTAAATGACTCGAAAACTATCGAGAACAATAAACAGTATTTCCTCTAAATTTAAGTGTTGTAGAAATTATTAAATTCTTTTGACTTAAAACGGGAGAAGAACATTGTTTTGACTTCATCCGATGAAAGATGAAGTTTATCGTAAGACTTATATTTAATTTAACTTTCACTCATTCACTTACTCAGACATATAATATTACATACACAATAATATGTACAACCAAAAATAATTTTCACTATTTTAATCAGTAAACATGCATGAGCAAATTCGAATGCAAATTGTTTTGCGTACAAAACTAAACAAAAGGATGAACACTTGTGGTCCTAAACTGGAACCTTGAAGAACGCCTACTATTTTTAAACCAATGACAACAACACTGTTGTTGAAGGCTCTCTTACGCAGGACTGCTTTTCATGATCAATTTGCATGGAAGACGCACTGTCACATTACAATGACCAACCAATTTACAGGTGACGCAAACTTAAAGAGGTTTTACTGCAATACTACCAAACATAGTTCAGTGACGTAAGCTTTAATCGTATATTGTTATCTTTGTACCGAGTCAACAATTAGACGCAGACCTCATCAATCGTTCGCGATCAATTAATTTCACTTTCGACTAATCAGCTAGTTATTCAACTCATCTATATTCTAAAGATAGAAGGAATTTTGATGTTGCTAGATATGTACACATAAACAGAGACATAGCAACCATAAAAAAATCTAAAACGATACCTGATTTTTTAACCTGAGCAATCTTACAATCAAAACTTCGTTGGTGTACTATTCATGAAGATACATTAAAGATTCAATTTAATCTTGTTAAAAAAATAAGAAAAGCGGCATAACAGTACTTTCCAAAATCAATTTTAATCTGAGTAAACATATCCTTTATCTGAAATGTTATGCATTTCGATAATGTCTTGGAAATTTCATAACTTATTGAATACACAGCGGAAATTGTAAAATTATCGGATGTCGAGACATCTTTTGTTTATTACGGGAAGAAATAGAAAGACGACACTCTTAGCCCTACTAAAACTCCCTTGCAATGGTCACATAAGGCATGCAAAGAGACTCCGGGAACAATCCTTCTAAGGCTTAAATTTGGACATCACTTTGCTTAAATATTATCAGAGAATATAAGTTATTTGAAAGGTGCATACTGTTTAAAAACATGATTGAACTCGAATTAAACAAATCAAATTTAAACGCTACTTTAACTGATATATGTATAACACATGCACAATGTTGCAAAATTAAAACAACGTACAAATAAAACACACACATGAAAAGGCGATATTATCGCTGGAAAGATATAAACAAAATCATTGAATAAATTTGTATGTTGATGTGATGACAGACTCGAGTGTAGTTCCAGATTTAGTCGAGTGACCTCTACACCTCCATTACTTAAAATTCGTAGGTTGACAGCAACTCGTAAAATATGCATATTTGATTTATTAAGATCAACCAAACAAACGTAAAAAGGTTAAACATGTATATAAAACATTAATAGAGAGACTATGTTTAATGGTTAATTAAGGTAGTATGTTAGAAATGAGAAGTGATTGTTTCGGAATCCAATTCATTGAACGACCTTCTATTTAGATAAAACGTAACATCACGCCTGTAATCCCCTTAAGGGGTAGGCAGAGGAGTGTAGTACACCCTCACATTTCACCAGTTACGTTTAAGTCCCACAATGGAATAGGTGGTGAGCCTAATGCCAAAGAAATATGTACCCAAATATTTTACAAATAAGCAATACTATTTCAGCCTAATATTTCAAGTACTAATAGAAAATTCCCCGTCGCATTTAAGGCTTTTCTTATTTTTATACACCCTGTATATTCAATTTCTTGCTTTCAATTTGCTACTTTTTATCGTCACCAGTAAAACGGAACCGGAAAATCCCTTTTTTTTTTTCGAAAGCAATTTAGAAACTCCTCTAATTTAGGATTTACTCCCGGATTAGATTTTATCAACCCTAGATTTAGTAGATTCGGATGCTGTGTCTAATGAGATTTCCCGACCGTGCGGACGGTCGGACGGTCGGATAGTCGGATAGTCGGATGCAGTCATTTTGTTCGGTCAAAATTACTCCTTTGACCGTTGATTTTCGTGCGAAACTTTACTATTTACTTTTGGGTCGTGCAATGCGAGGTTCCACGTAATGAAATTGTAAATACTCAGTTGTAGTGTACCTTTTACATTCAATTAGTGTGGGCAGAGCTTTGAATTTTTAGAATGGAACAGACTATTACTTACAAAAACTTAACAAATATAATACATTCTTTATTTTTATTTAACTCCCCTTGTTAATTCGTTAGTATGTGCTGATCAAAGTTTGCAACTGAATTTTAAACGAGTTAATCTCTACCGATTAAGCTGAAAGTTTACGTACACGTTTAATGAACTTTTTGTTACATAATTTGAAAATTGTTTTAATAATCGAATGAACATCCAAAAATAAATTTGTTATGACCGTATGTACGTTCGTAGGTACTATTTTAGAAAGTAAATTTACTTTTTTAGAAAATCTATCTGCTCTTATACATTTTTCGATTGTTAGCGGTACGCCAATCTTAGATTCCCTCGTCAGTGGGGCGGGTCAGATCCCAATACTCTTTGTGTTCCAGAATGCATAGTGAAGTTTGATGTAAACCAATAAAGCCGGTGTTCAAAAACATTGCACTCGCTGTCCGATTCATCGACGCAAAGGCATATTGGATGTAACGGTCCTAATCGGAATTCTTTAGGGCCGGCTTTCGTTCGACTCTGATTGGTTTTTGTGGAGATTGCGCGCGCGGTTTTTAAATTTCACTGTACTGTTTGTTTAAGACATCACTTTTACAAACGCTTGAAACACGGAGTCGCAATTCGCACACACGCACACACACCCACTTACAAACAGAATCATACACTTAGCGTTCGTTATTATTTAATTCTTATAAAATTATAACAAGTCTCATGTATTTTTATTATATTCCAACGCTTCCGCTAGTTCTATTATATCGCAATAAACAAACATCGCTTATCTTCTGATTTATTAGATTTGCGATAAAATATGCATAATATATGTATTACGTAAACACCATTTGAACTGAAGCCTTAGTTTATACGTGCTCCGCAAACGATAATACAGATAGCATTTGTAAAATATTCGTCAGGAATTTCATACAGTGATTATGTAGTATTTTTTTGGTATTATATACCATCATTAGCGTGATTCTCTTCATCATTGTACATACATACATACCGTCACGCCAGGTCCCTAACGAGGTAGGCAGAAAGCACCGACTGCCAAGTAACTCTGCCCTTGCAAACCTGACGCGCTTCATCTACATTCATCATTCTCTTCATGCATACACGCCGGTTTCGGAGACTCTTGACTCCACCAGTATCTGACCTATTTGGTCGAGATAGGACAGTCTAGGCCTAGTAAAAAAGAAAAACAAACAAAATGTATCCTACTTTTTTGGGCGTCGCAACAACTTTGTCGTCGTGCGAATGCCCCAGTTGGCCGTTGTTGGTGCCCCACGTGTACACCGTGGCGTGGTTCCAAGCGACCACGTGCGCGCGGCCCGCGCACACCGAGCTCCGGCCGCACATCTTCAGCAGCGGCTTCACGGAGGGCAGTCTGATCACGGACGGGGTGGACGCCGCGGACGCGCTCACGTTCTCGTTCCTCAACGTGTACTGTATCACCTGTTCAGAAATGTTATTATAATTATAAGTGGAACAATTCCACAGAAGAATATCCGATTGCCGATTGGGCCGATTACACCCAGACACAGAACAATACAAATTTGCTCATCAGACAAATGTTTGTTAAATAAATGAAGTATCTACTTCGGGAATCATCGGTATTACAAACGCTGATAACGTTAACGATCATACTAAAAAATGTATATCACTGTGTCTATGGATGCTGTACTGTCTATGGCACGTGATGTTAGCATATATATTGGTCGAAATTACATTTAGAATTTTTTGACGTATAAACAATTGACAGTGTGCCTCACCGAGCCGCACGCCATCAAGAATACGGAGGAGTTGAGCGTGATGGCGGCCTGTAAGCAAGCGCCAGGTAGGACGAGGTGCACGGGGCGGAGCGCCGTGGTGTGCGGACCGCCCGTGCGCGCGAGCTGCCCGCCGCACCACGCCGCCGATAGCTCGCCCGCGCCCGGGATGGCGCATAGCCATACGCTGTGGAACTTACCCAGGTGCACCTGGAATGGAACGAGCGGTTACGTTATACAATATAATTATAATAATAACTTGGAACAATTCGCAGACAATCTTCTGATCCTAAAGAAGTTACACGATTGGACAGTTTTTCTTTGTGTAGAAAATTGTGTTCTCTGTTTTTAAAGTACTTAATCGAGATGACAGAAACCTTCAGGTAGCCCGTTTCAGTTATAGACCGTTATAGATATGGTATATTCAAAACAATTATTTATTTATTTTTTATTTCAACAGTGCTATTGTTCTATTTCTGAACGGAGAAGGTGTAAAACTACCGAGCTAGCCACATTCGATTCGATACTCGACAGCGGGGGTTTTTGACAGATCAAGCAGGGATAACAGCTCTAAAAATCTTGTAAAAGAATTGCAAAATAATCGGTAATAAAAACGAGTTGTAAACGGGTGGCGATAGAAACCGGTTATTCAATACTTTCTGAGCGTTTACGGTAAGTGTGAAAGGAAAAACAGTATATATTCGTTTGTATATTTGAAACGAACAGTCAACGTATGGTATGCGGACACATCGCGTCGCCATGAGCGTACGCGCTAGGCGTTAATGTGAACGTCTGTTTCGGATTCAACGCTGACACAACTCGAACGATCTTCTTCGGCGGCTCGTCCACGAAGATCATGTTGTCCAACGAGGAGTTGGACGCGCCGTGATCATTGACCACCTGGTCTTTCGGCACCAGACTCGCCAGACCACCCGACATAACGGTTATCAACGGATGCCCGCGTATTATGCTATACGCGAACAGAATCAATATTGAATAGATAAGCGTCAATACAATTATGTAGAGAACGATCTTTCCTTTATTATTCCTGATCGCGATTTGCAAAGCGTACACGCAACCCAAATCCTTGTGCGTTAATATATCCCCATCGTTACTTTTGCCGCACTCTTTGGACACCGGCACCAGACTGCTTTTATTTGCCAGTTGGCAACACTGTACTGGATATATCATGTCCGGATTCTTAATACGCCAGTTGGAATCTATGAAGTTTCTGTAACCTGTTGCCCCGCAGCATTCGTAGTTGACCATGACGTAATCCCAGAAATGAGTTATAACATCGTTGTCACTTCCATACGCTTTGTGTATCGTTGTGTGTAAATACTTGCGAGTTTTCTCGTTTCCCGTATAGATATTGTACAACCCCGATATAAAGAATATCCAGAATGCGGCACAACTTATGACGGTGACGAGGAATATGTAGGATTTTATCGCACACTTAATTTTGCATCCGGCGCCTAAAATGCCGCAACACGATGTGAACATGGTCACGGCTGCCACCGGAATGAGGATGGTCGTTAACGGCGTTACCCACAGTTTGAGATTTACAAAGTTAGCTATGGATGACACCAAGGAGCTTCTGGTAACTGTGTAGTTCATCTCGCGAAAGAACTCCGTGTCGATCGCGCACCATACACATATCACGCCGCCAACCAGGCCGGTTACGAAAAATAAAATATTTGTGAAGGCCAAACACGTTCGAGGTAAGCTAATTGTATGCATATTTGCCTTTAGTGCATTTACAATTATCTGAATAGGAATGAGAATTTATTTATTTGGAAAAATATTGACAATACACTTGGCAATGACTGTCATTTTGTGTCGTAAATATTAAATGGCAAACTGGCCAATATTACTTAGATATTAATAGACTATATTGAACATTAGCTGTCACTGTCAATGGATTCATAGTATACGATACGATGACAATGCATTGTGATGAACTTTCGGACGGCCAAAACTGTCAAACGTGATTTAACTGTCATCCTCAATGACGTAATAGAGTCTGATTATCTGGGAAATAACGCGAAATGTGAACATTTAATTACATTGAGATCATGGAAAAATAGCAACTTTGTTTCAATAAGTCATTAATAATAAAAATAGCATAATTTGCAGTTCGATACGGGCGTTACTACGTCACAGTTTGACAGATACATTTGACAAACTGTTTTTATAAATGATATGACTATACCTGTCGGACGTGCTGGTCGCTCCAGCTGAAGCAGGTGTGCAGGTCGGGCACGCTGCGGGGCTGTTGCGAGCCCGTGCAGAGCGTGTAGTTGGTGTTGGCGCCCCACACGTACGCGTCGCACGGCGCCGCGCCCCATACGTACACAGTGCCCGTGGCCGCATCCACTTCGAACTCATTGCAACGTGACAGCCGTCGTTGAGACGTGGTGGCGTGCCGCCACATAAACTGACGGTCGAGGGTCGCGTGCTGTAACGCTTTGTAATCGTCCTTGTCGACTATGTCTGTATTGACTCCTGGAAAACAATATCTATTATTACTATTCGGTAAACCAGGGTATCAAAGTAAGCTTATCTATCCTCATGCAGTATGGACTGGTCTGCTTCACGCAAGCACACGCAAAAGTGCAAAAAACCATTGTGGAAGTTATAAACCCGATAATGCTCCGTTTCGGGCCGAAAGACTTGTAGGTAGGTGCATGCGTCTGCTTGCATCATCGCGAGAAGGAAGGCCGTCCATGCTGCATGAGGATAGGCACCATCGTATGTCATATACGGGGATCGTTGTAATATTTCTACCCTAATCAATGGTTTAATTTCGTCCAAGACTACTGAAGCTGCTTGGGCAGGGTGATAAGTTTAAATAAGCAAGATGCATATTCACTATTAAGTGTACAAATTACGTGATTACTATACTACAACTAAACTTATTTATGCTTAGCTATGTAATGATGCAATATTCATTAGATTGAAATGCAAGTATAATCAGTCACTTATAAAAATCATAGTGTGTGAAGCAACTGCAGGTCGAATGGTATTACCTAATAGAGAACCTGACTGCTGAGCTGGAGGTGGTGGGATCAATTCGCACCCAGGTCAAATATGTGTGATGTGCATGAATATTTGTTCTGTGTCTGGGTGTAAAATCATACAATTATGAATTTAGATATTTGTATGTGTAATTTATAAGCTGTCTGGTTACCACGACATTATTATTTGAGATGGCAGTAGTTGTTCCAATATATCATTACTGTTATTATTATATAATTATGAGAAGTAAACATTTTAATGAAAACAATACTGAACACCAATCGGAATACGACACTCACCCAGTTTCATAAGCGATACAGCCGAGTGAATCTGTCCATAGAAGACACTTCGATGCAGAGGTGTATACCCCGATTCACGGTCTCGTGCATTCACAAACGCGTCGGACGAGTGTCGTAATAACCATTTCATCAGCTCATTTCTACCGCAGGACGCTGCCATGTGAAGGGCCGTGCGGCCCTGAATTTTTTTTGTGTTATTAAGAAATTGGAGATCATTTAACATAAAGTGATTTAGCTACAATTTATTATGGCTATAAATTAACTATTATCAACTTTGCTGTTGGTTATTATCACTATCGGTAAGGGTTTTTAAATACTCAAAGAAAGAATCACATAAACTTTTTATATCTCTATGGTATTCACATAAATGCATCGATGAAAACAACCCTTTTACATCCTATTCCTGGACATAGATCCCTCCCTGCAACAGAGGGAGGGTGGGAGTCTTGGAGCATACTCAATCACACTATGTCAGTGCAGACTTGCGAAATTGTCAGATATATTTTGTCTGTTTGAATTATATTTACGGATAGTAGTATCACTTACCTCAAAATCAAAAGCTTTCGAGAAGTTGGCGCATGTATATTTAATGTAACTAGCTAGCGATCGATCACTCACTGCTCTCTTTGTTATGGCACTGGTCAGTTCTTGTCCGTGGTATCGTGACCTGCACTTTTTAGTGCATCGCATCTCACTGGCTTTACTCATTATTACTAACGATATTCCTTATTTATGTATGACAGAGGATACACATTAATGACTAGTCCTTATTTTCATTTGTATAGATATAAACAGATAATGATAAGACTAATTATAATTGAGCAAATGATTTACATAGAGGCAGCTTACGCCGGCCCCCCTAGAGGGGCATCGATCTGTTTTTAACAGTACATAATGGCTGGGTTTGCGATCTGGAAATAAAAATGGCTTATGAGTAGTTGTTCCCTTTTTTTTTTTTTTTTACGTTGGTAGTAGTTGTTCCCTGTGTTGACCAAATTATGATATCAAACAATCATTAGTCAAATTATTGCTTTCAAGTACTGGAATGTTATGATGTTCAATGAATTATTCATTTGGAAAATCATTTTTATCTCATCTACTTGTAATCTTTGTTTTACAATTAGTCGAACTTTTTTTTGTAAAACCTATGGTTGGATTAATCATGTTTTTACACATATTTTTACAATGCAATATTGTGACAGATAATGTCATGTAGTTCTACAACCAGTTAGTTCGTAATTTGCAAAGTGGTAGAATTTTAATTAATAAATATAATACATTTATTAACAGAGAAAACTGTTATCTATTAACCGGCCATATAATTATGAAAATAAGCAACAATACCTTTACGTGTAAGCAGCTGTATTCCAAGTTATGTACTTGTGGGCAATAGGGTACATCAGGTCTTACGTTAAACAAACTACTATTATGTACATACAATCTAAAAGATATGATATCACATAAATGCAAAAGGTGATGTGATACAATTATTAATTTTGCGAATAGCTAAAAGCTGTAATAAGTGTAGTAACAACTATGACAAAATGTCAAGCTAGGGTTGCCCGATTTATTGAAAAACATCGCTGGTTGCAGTTGATACACACAAATAAATCGACATATCAAATCATCCAATACAATATTTCGATTATTAAAGTTCGATTCATCAAATGAATATGAAATGATCAGTAGATAATCCAAATTGTATTACTTTTGTAAGTACTCATTAATTAAATGTGTTAAATTAATTTGTTTTTTTTGCATTGATAAAAAACTTAAATATCTCTTCATTTAAGAACTGGCTGGAATAGCTGGCTGGACTGAAAATGCTTTACATTTACACGTATTCGTAGACCATAAATTACAGTCTGATCCATCAGAGTTAGTCATTTCTGATCCATCAGGAAGAATAAATATTAACTTATTAAATAAATAATTAGACTCCAAGTCAAATGAGTTAATAAGGTGTCATTTTTAAAAAGTTATAAAAATACCGAGAAGTACAAACCTTAAAAATAGGTTGATATTACACAAAAACACTTGTCGTGACGAAATTCGTTGTATTTGTTAATTTTTTTAAAATCGATGTTTTTTACATAGGCTATAGATGTATGTATGATGTCACGATAAGTTCGACAACTTTAGAGACAACATGAATAAATACGTCATATGAAGCAAGCTCAGCTGTGCATGGCAGAATAGTGTCATTTAGTTTTTTTAATTTTTTAGGATGTGTTCAGATTAAATACTATTGATGACAGACGTTCATGAACGAACAGGAGTTTTTAATATTACTAGACAAGATTTACAGCAGCACTGGATGATAATTTTCAAAAGTTGTCATTGTCATGGAAAGTGACAATGTAAATGTCAAACATTGTCAATGTCTAATATCTCATATGCGAGTTGTTGGGTAATCACACGAAAATATAATTGCGATTTAATTTAATCAAAAACTGAAACCATGTTTCAGGTATTAAGTGCAACAGCAAGGCTGTCTAGGACAACCTTGTCCCGGTAAGTCTATGTCTTATATATCAGGCAATTATATTTTCTTAAATTGACTTGTCTCGACATGTAGTGTAGTTCAATGTAACTAAAGTATGATATAAATGATTAAAATATAAGGTATGAAATATCTTGATTTGCAAGATATTTCTGAAATATAACGCGGTAATTGATATAGCAGCTGGAATAATAGTTATTGTATATAGCAAATGCACAATTTTTTTAAGCTTAGCAAATTGCCTATAACTATTACAAGAGCTAAATATGAGCATATTTCACACTCATTCTATTTAGTTTGCAAAATATGAGAAGCGAAAAGAATAGAATTTAATTTTTTTGCATTATATATGGCCGAATAATTATATTCCCTTGACGTACTGGGTATATCGCTATAACTGTGTACTGTAGTCTTATTTACTATTTACTAACCATTACAGATCCCTGCCGTCAATATCCACCGGAGGTTCTAGGTTTTTAGCCTCTAATATGGACCCTGTATGTAAAAAAGAAGCACCACAGATTGATCCTGAAACTATTCTGACAGGCGCTGAAGAGGAAAAAGCCGTGGAAGTCACAATCTGCGTTCCGACCAAAGTACTGGATATGTATAAGATAATATTTGTAATTTTAATGTTGTAACTATTATACAAGCTGATGCTGACAACTTCGTCTGTGTGAAATATCCCTTTTGGAAGCTGTTACCTTTCATTTTAACAAGAAATTTAAATACCTGTTTATATAATGGTTGCCTCCAAATCAGTTTCAAAACAAAACTTTAAACATCAAAAAATCTCCCTACTGGGTGTCTATATCATAAAAGGAATCCTTTGTCCAAATTTATAGCTGTTGCAGTTAAGGCTCTGCAACGATAAATCAGTTAGGGAGTCGGGACATTTCTTTTCTTGTATATGAGTTGATGGCTTAAACACATAAAGTTCAAAGTGCAAAACTAGTATTTGAGAAAATGAGAGATTTATGAATTTTTTTATAATTAATGTGACAACAATATTACTATTATATACTACACTATATTTACCACAAACATTCCTATTTTTAGGTTTTTCTTTTTAGGTTTAGGTTTGAATCCTGGCACACACCTCTGACTTTATAAAGTCAGAGGTGGTTTTATTAACTTTCATTTTATTAAATTTTATTAAATTAAATATATAAATATTCGCTATAACAGTAAAGTTTAAAACAGTTTTTCATGTTGGGTTATAGGTCTGTATTAAATGGCGAGCTCACCTGATTCCATTGTTCTCTAAGATATGTGATTTCTGTCAAAACACATTTGGACAACGTAGTACGGCATAACTATTTCATTATGAGAGAAGTCCTGTTTAAAGTGGAAGAAAAATTGACATTAAACAATGAAGTTGATTATGTTTAAAAATACCTATCTCCTTTTTACTCATGGTTACTTTCCAATACAATTTCAGGTTGATCTTACGCCCCTGACTGGTGTACCAGAAGAACATGTTAAGACACGTCTAGTACGCATCTACCAGCCTGCAAAGAATGCTATGCAAAGTGGAACCAATAACATTCATCACTGGGAAATGGAGTTTGATACTCGCCAGCGTTGGGAGAATCCGCTCATGGGTTGGACGTCCAGTGGTGATCCACTGTCCAACCTGAAGGTTCAATTCTCTACTCCGGACGAGGCTATTGAGCATTGCGAGAAGAATGGCTGGGCGTGGTATCTTGATGTGCCCAAACTCGAGAAAGAATTGAAGCCCAAGAGCTATGGCCTCAATTTTGCATGGAACCGACGCACCAGGGTCTCGACAAAGTAGAGAGGGTATTAACTTCTTAATTTAATTGTTATAGTAATAAATGAATTCTAATTTGAACTACGTTTTTATTGTATAACATTTCAAATATGTTAATACTATTAGTAAATTTAATGTTTTCAATATTTAATATTACTAATCTAGTAATGTAAATTTTAAAATGGTAGTCATAGACAATTATTATATATTAAATATTACAACGTGGCAACACCAACATCCCTCAATTAAGGCACGTACTCTCTCTCAGTTGTTAAACTAAAGTCCAAGTACTATAATATGTTGATTATATTATGATTAAAGTCTCAGTAAACCCATATTAAAAAGTTTGTTTACTTTTTCTAATTTTAACATAGAACTAGGTACCTAATATGCCCGATGTTTTTGCATATATTCGGGATAACAATAAGAGATTACCTCAGCGAGGATAATACTTTCGTATGGTTAGATAGAATTGCTGATGAATAAAACCATAACTTTTACGCTCCTAACTTTTATTTTTCATTTTTACGTACCTTACCTACATTTTATTTATTCATTTTCCAGTAGTCCCTGTAGTTTCACTCATATTATTTCTAGTAACTGATAAGCTATATTACCGATATAGAGGCTGCTTTCGACATTGGCTTGTTGCGTGTGTTCTAGCTGCTTTATTGTGGTGATTGCTCGCATAATCGATTTGATATGATGCCGAAGAGGAACGTTTCTCACCGACTGGACTTTAGCAGTCCTCAATAGCACGCTTCAAGCGTGGTTTTACCGCACATTTTGTGGAATTGAATGCGTTTGAACGAGTTTACAGTGTATTATAATATGGAGCTGTTCACAGGTAGCGTTAAGAAGGGTCCTTCAAGATCGGCAATATCCTGGTACCCCTCTGATGTTGCCAGATATCTATTGACGAAACAGTAAAAGGATCGAAAAATAAAAATAGTAAATATTAAAAATGAAACCACAGTTTTTCCGTATTTTTGTTTAATCGTAGTCTTCAACATGGTTAATCATATTTTGTACCTCAGAAGAAAATTATATATCGCAGGTCTCACTTAAAAGATTTATTTACATATGATACAATTTTAATAATATGTTACACAAGTTTAAATCATACTTAACGTACGATTTAAATATTGTGATATATCTAACTACCATAGTTTTAAATGTACATCGTACATCTTCGTAAATAATCGAATTTAAAAGTAATGTCTAACAACCTTTTAGATAACACTACATAAAATTATGAGAAATTATTGCATTTTCTTACTTATGTACAATTTATGAACAGGATAGAGAATTTTAATATAGTATTTATGACGTCATTTTAATTTAAGATTTTAAAATTTTAATTGGTGTGGCTCGTTTGTGGGCCGTTCAAACCAAAGCGGCTAAAGCGAAATACGTTAAGGATAACTGCATCTCACTTACTCTTAACAGAGTGAGCGAAAGACAGCTATCGACAGCGATATGCAATGCATGGGATCGAAGAATAAAGCAAGGAGAGAAACGTGGATAAGCGGTGTTGCAAGTTTCAATATTAAAGTGACAAAAAATTATTCCGAATTGGTTTAGGAAAACTACCATTAAAATTAACATTAAAATGTTAATTCAAAAGGGATTTGGTCAAGGCGTCATAGTAAATTTGCTGAAAAAATCGATATTTGGTCCATACTATATCGAAAAACTGGAGGATTGTAAGTACGTTACGAACCTTATATTTTAGCTTTAACGTAACATCACGCCTGTAATCCCCTAAGGGGTAGGCAGAGGAGTGTAGTACACCCCCACATTTCACCAGT
>DWDX01000944.1:0-21613 GCA_018245675.1 Agara michaeli | reverse complement strand
CCCAACTCTTTTCCACCGCTGCGCTCCATCCCCGACATCCTCGGACACTTGACATCGCCCTACCTTTTGTTACTACATCTTTCCTTATTTTCCGAAAGCGATCTGTCCGGAGCAACGAAGTTGAGCCTCCAGCGAGTGTCCCTTGCCCGGCGGGTGGAACACAACGCGCGTGTGAACTAACAATATTCACCCTCGACACACACAATGTGTCAAATCAAACATCTCATTGTTTTATCCTACATGTACGCGACACAGTCGCACGTAGGTGATGTGTGAATGATGCATTTATTTTGCGGTTCGATCACATGAGCCCTTGTATTTGATTATTCCTGTTGTAACTATTGAAACATTGTCATCATTATGGAAATATATTAATAATAATCGGGCACAATTCCACACGCGGCTATCCGATTCCAAATCAGGCAATTGAACGCCCGTGTTATGGTATATATATATATATATATATATATATATATATACATACTAGATGGTACTTAAATACATATTTTATCATACCCCAACACAAAACAAACTAATTCGCTCGTCGCACAAGTGTCTGTTCCGGTTGGGTATCGAATCCAGAACCTCCGGTATGCCGGCCAGTCTCCAATCAGTGCACCAAGGGGCCACTCGGCCTCGCCGAACGCCTCGCGAACCGCTTACTTGAACTACAGGCGAGCGATAAAAATAAACAATAAAAAAGTTTGGACGACGAGGCTCGTACGCAGTATTCCTTCGATTACATATATGTACACGGTTTTGTGATAGGGAACAATTATTCCAGAACAGCCTTCCGAATTTGAGTAGTCAAAGTATAAGGAAAAAATTAATAGTACACAAATCTTTCACGAAGACTAAATTATATTTTGATTTCATTACCTCTATTGCTCATGTGTTTATCTACTTAAGTGTAAATTTCAATTTAAACTATTCATTGAGTTTCTAAAAAGGATGCATATATTCTAGTTATGCATAATCAAGGCCAACTTGTCGTATTAGCCTATTTGAAATTTGAAACGTCATAATGTCGCACAGATGGCGCCGCTAGCACACTGCTATGTATCCTACCCGACAACAATAATAAACAAAACGGGTCAAATCAACGCTGTCTGTTCGTCCCAATAGATTTGTATAATAATAATAATAATAATTGCAACATTTCCACACGCGGCTATCCGATTCCAAATTAAACAAATACCTGTCACGGTAAACGGACAACTGATAAACGTACAATATATACATGCGGTATAATTCTCATATAGATATTTTTACTATACCCAGATACAATAAAAAAATTATCCCGGTCGGGAATCGAACCAACGACCTCCGGTTTTGCTGTCAAGGTGGCCGAGCACGCGAGCGGGAGGCCGGACCATTACGAGCTCCGAGTTACAATTCAAAATTACCTGTCTGTCCGTATGTCCGGGTTAGTCTCCGGAACTGCTGAACCGATTTCCATGGGACTCTCACTGTACGATAGTGGAGGTTATACTACTTTTTTTCTCGAAAATCCCACGAGATTGGGATTTCATATAAACAGCCGACGCGTGAAGCTGGTTACAAGACAGTTTTGAATTTCAAGAACTCCCATATACCGCCAATTTCAACACACCATTAATTTGAATATTCCCTTGATTTTAATATGCCCTTTTACTTTGTTTATTTAATTCCTGTTACATAGCAAGATACCTGCACGCTCATAGAGTACGCTGCACGGTGCAATATTAACAATCTATTCACCAAATATAACAACAGACAATCGTAAACCATTCAAAGGAGTACCATTAATATAATCGAAAGCGACCACAAACACACGGCTCCTCACTCCGAACGCACACAATGTTAATATATTGTGCCATAACAAATCTACTGATCAATGTTTTTAAACAATTGCATCACATAACATTCAAGAATATTACAATCAGTCTATTGGGTCAATTTGCAGATAATAATTCTCATTACATTTACAAAATTCGTAAAATATACACGCGATTCAAATGTGACACGATATTACATGCGACCGTAGACAAGCAATGCAGCCGTCTCTCTCGCACACGTACGAAACAATACGTGCGAGCAAGTGACGTCTCCTCCTCCATACATACATACGTATAAACAAAATACTATTAAAGTTCTAGTAATAGTAATATAAAATAATCTTCTGCATGGAAGGATATATTGATTTGCTTATCTATTCAACGGTCTTGTGAATTTCAGGTAACAAATTGGCTAATATCTAATCGGGGAAGGAATTTTATAGTTTCTCGGAACGCTATTAGCGTTTTCATTGTTAATACAATTCCAAAACGCCTCCCGCGGCTAGAAAAAACTTTGAAGCATTTCGAAATATGCTTCGGATGAAAAATTATTCATACTTCGTAAAAGAGATTAGATCGACCGTTAATTGGGTGCATCTGCGAAAACAGAAAAGTATCTCAATCGATGAGGTTACTATAAATGAAACGATGTCCGTCCGCAGCGACCACCGAACATTACGCGACCGCGACTGACGCCGAAGAACCAACCGCGAGACGGAATACTGGCACGCGATTGGCCGGTCCGAGGGGCGGGGCCGCGCGGCCGCCGCTCGAATAGACTACCGACAACTATATAGTGATTACAGAAACACGATTATCCTTATGTCTACTCCCAGCGGCTCCGCTTGCCGCTCTTGCGCACGCGCTCGGGCGGCGCGGGGGCGGGCGCGGGGGCGGGGTCGCCGGGCGCGGGCGGCGCGTTGACGCCGGGCTGCAGCGCGGGCCGCGTCTGCTCCCACGAGTGGTCCGTGGACGCTGTGAACTGAGAACGACGGCTTACATAAGTGATGGCCCTTTTAATGAAAAACATTGAGAGAGTTATATAAGGAGATCTCTGAATTAAAAAACAACGGATGATATTTTTATAGATCCTATCAGGCGTGCGCTTGCTTGTTTGTTCAAAGACAAGAAGATTTTACACAAATATTAGTTCAGTCCATATTTTGCCTTTTACGGCGTACAAATTTAAGTACCTAACCATTACACTAAAATTAACATATATTTCAGTGAGATATTTAAAATCAACACAAAACCGTCAGTTTAGTATTCAGTATTGAACGTATTATATCAAAATATGAATACATGAAAACACAAGAGACCTGGTTGTACTGCGTGCGGAAGGCCTGCTTGAGCGAGGCGAGGCGGTCGGTGGCGGGCCCGCTGGCCTTCTCCACCGTCACGGAGGGCACGTCGTCGTTGTACGTGGGCAGGCCGGGCCGCTCCTTGTAACTGAACAGAACATACTCCCATAACTTGCAATACCGTCATCAAATCCTTTGACGTGTGGAAAGTGCGATTGCCACACAGAGTTGTAATATTTTGTTCAAATACGATGGATATAATAATTTTTGTAATGGAAAAAATGTGGGTCTGTTGTTGTGTATGGGCACCACGGTATATTTATATCACAATGAGACACTGAACAAACAAATATGTTGCACACACAAATGTTCGTCCTGGGTGGGAATCGAACCCACGTCCTTCGGTTAAACAGTCAGGGTCTTTAACCGCTGGACCGAGAATCAGCGTTGGGAGGAAGCTCGCACCCACCCGAGTCCGCAGCCGCCGATGTTGAGGTTTTTCCCTTTGCCCTTCTTGAATCGCGACTTGCGGAACCACGAGGACTGCATCGCCAGCTGCATCAGCTCCTCCGGTACCTCCTGCGGGCGAGAGGGTGCATGAGTACGGGCTATCTTCATAATGGTGATAAAAAACGTATTTTTTAAAACATCTAATGATTAAATATGCTATAGTTACCAAAAAGGTTCACCAAGGATATTTATAGACATACAAACGCATATATATATAATTTTACATATACAACACTTACAACATTCACAACTTTACATTTACAACATTCTGTGTAAACATAGGTACAGAGATTTCACAAAATTATTTAAACCAATCCATATTTTCCAATGAACAGTTTAAAAGATATAGTATGCAGCAAAATGATCAGAATAGCGTGTTGTTGTCTCGCCTGTTGCGCAGCCTCCAGGTTGCGCAGCAGGTGGCCGGCGAAGTCGCGGTCCTCGTGGCGCGCGAGCAGCGTGTGCGCGTGTCCGCGCGCGCCCGCCCGCCCCGTGCGCCCCACGCGATGCGTGTGCGTGTCGATGTCGCGCGCCACCGTGTAGTTCACCACCGTGCGGATGTGCGGGATGTCCAACCCGCGCGCTGCACGCACACACACACACATTAACTAACTAAGCGGCATAGTACAAACACGCGTCCGGCTCGAAGGACCATATTTTTCTTTCAATGGACGGACACGAATCTCCTCTTACATTAGAAAGTTTTAATGCCATACTGTCTAGCGTCTACCACACGGACTAAGTACGTATTGGCAGATTTTAAGTACAAATTAAAAATACTAATATAGCAATTAGATAGTATGTAATATGTTACCGGCGACATCGGTAGCGACGAGGATGCTGTGGTCCTGCCGCTTGAAGGCCGTGATGACCTTGTTCCTGTCGGCCTGTTCCATGTCGCCGTGCAGCAGCAGCGCGTCGTACTGCTGCACGCCCAGGTTGGCAGCCGTCTGCTCCGCTTCCAGCTAGCAGATAACCGCACAGCGATGACGCAACACACGTTCATAATATGAAATTGTCTAATTCACATAATTTAATAGGTATTTTAATTGCAAAATCTATTTTTAAGATTCGTGTATAAAATAACTTTACCTTTTTCGTTACGAATATCAACACACTGCCCGCTGACAGAAATTCCACGAGGTTTTTGAGCAGCCACGACCATTTCTCCTCTGGTTTGTTGAATATCCTAGAGAAGAATTATTTTTTTAATACAGAATGATAAAATTATTAAAATACATCGAAAAACACTAATTACACTCAGATTTGGAATGTAGAGGTGGGTAAATAGAATAATCTTTAATTCGAACACGCATGGAGGGGGCGGGAGGCGCGGCGTCGTACCGCACGTGCTGCGTGACGAGCCGCGAGGCCTCGCCGGCGGCGCCGTGCTGCACGCGCACGGGGTCGTGCAGCGCGTCGCGCGCCAGCCGCTCTACACGCCGCGGGAACGTGGCCGAGAACAGCAGCGCCTGCCGGTCGGGCCGCACGTGGTTGCAGATCGAGCGCACCTGCGGCTCTGCGGGGGGGAGCGACGCACACAGTAACATATATCCTGTCTATTTATTTATTTATTTATTTATTTATTTACACTTTATTGGCCACATAAATACTACATTTAAGGGACAAATGGCGAGCTTAATATAGAAAGTAATAATAGTAGAAAAAAGAAAGTAATGAGAATCATAAAGAAACAACATAGATACAAACAAACATACACACAAACTTACATATACATACCTAGAACGAGTACTCACCAAAGCCCATGTCGAACATCCTGTCGGCCTCGTCCAGCACCAAGTATGTGACGCGCTGCAGGTTGGTCGCCTTACACTTGATCAGGTCGATGACCCGGCCCGGGGTGCCCACTATTATTTCCGCCCCGCCGCCTGTCATTAAAATCAAAATTTTAAATGTTCTGTCTTAGTGAGTTAACCGCAACCATTAATTATTGCTGCTTTGTGACGAAATAAGTTTGGAGCGACTGCTTCACAGTGAAATCCTGGATATCTGCATATTGAACATAGAGACAGATAAAAAATAGGGATTTTCAACGGCTGTGGTTGAGATTACTGACAAACTTTTTTGCTTTTGATACTGTCATCAGTTTCCAACACTGGTAACATTATGAAAAAATCTCGTCTTTATATAGACAACATATAAATGTATTTAAAGCCACTTACATGACAGTATCTATGAAGAATTTACGAAGGTTTATGATGGATGAAATGTTAAATGTAATTAATTTGTGGATAATTGTTATATGTCACCTTCCAAAGCCTTAGTCTGCTCCCACTTGGAGCCTCCGCCGTAAGCACACACACATCTGATGTTGTAAACTTTGCCGAATTTCTTTGCCTCCATGTATATCTGAAACAGGCAAGCACTATGTATAACAAATCCATCTACTGATCAAGTCATCAATTATGAATGTGTCAAATTGAGTTGGTCACATGGAAATATTATGAGGAGCTGTTAAGAATATATATATATATATATATATATATATATATATATATTCAATTTAGTTATACCCAGTTACCTGCCTGTGAGCCTTTAGTTAACTGGCGCGATAGCAGGATTATAAAAGTAATACAATAAATAATATTTCCGAACATTTATAACAATAACATTCCACACCTGTTGTGCAAGCTCCCTCGTGGGCGCCAGTATGAGACCGATAGGCCCCTCGCCGGGCGCCAGCTCCTTCTGGTCCATGATGTGCACGAGAAGCGGCCACAAGAACGCTGCCGTCTTGCCGGACCCCGTGCGAGCAATACCTGAAATGATAGTTTGTTTCTTTGTTTAAATTAACTAAGGATGTATCGACCTCAATATCATGTTGAATCAGTCTAATATGAACAGGTAGTTACCAAAGGACCATTGTCAAAGGATATAATAATAATATCTTTGTGTCGCTCACACAGTTATTTGAACCTAAATTGGCCATTGCTTGTACTGACTCTATCAGACATTGAGTTAGCTGTGATATGTTTATAAGAGGGAGGAGGAGGAAGGAGGTTACACAACCTCAAATGGTAGGAAAAAGAACATCGCATGCAAAAGATAAAAATTTTATCAATGGTGACATATAAAGTCCCTTTCGGACATGACTGGAACTCAAGAACTGCATGTTTGAACAGTGTATGCAATTAAATAGGTGCATCGTCATCTAGAAACAAGTAATAAAATGAAACTATGAAACAGGTCCTCAACTATACCCACCTATAAGATCTCTTCCAGACAGCGCAGCGGGCACCCCAGCGGCTTGTATTGGTGTTGGTTGAGTGTACTCCGACTTCCGTATAGCTTTCATAAGCTGCTCATCGAAGCCCAGGTGGGCAAAGCTGGATACGGGACGAGGTGGGTCCGGCCCCGAGAGCTGGTAATCAAAGTATAATAAAAAAGTTACACCACACATGCCACATTTGATACTTAGATAGATGGAAATCATTTGTTTCACAACTTTTACAATATGTATAATACACATTTTAATGCAAGTAATTGTATTTGCAGCTTAACTGAGTCCATTTATAGGCACGAACAACCTATGCAGGACTATATGCCTCGAGTCGAGAGGCATATTGTCCTGACGCCTACTCTTTTGTCACATTTATTTAAAGCGAGCTTTTCTTTACCAATATTCAAGTTATCAGTATGATAAGCATGCATCAGGAGAAAGAAATTCTCACAATAAAATCTGTAAGCCAAGTTAAATACCTTAACTCCTAAGTGTTTCTTTAAATCTTCCACTTGCTGTGGAGACAACTTTTCAATCTCCTCATGTTGTGTGTAAAAATTCTTCTCAAAAGGTTCATACGTGATCTCCGAATGATCTATTGGTGGTAGTGGGTCTATGAACTTCTTTTTCGGTGGGGGTATCGGGTTGCCATCCTCATCATATTCAACTTCCACATCTGAGCCGTCATCAGCTGTAGTAAGCGGATTGTCCTCCATGTATCTATGGAAATCAAGTAAATTTTAAACAGCATCCAAAAAACAAATATGAGACGACCCTGCACACATAATTTTTGGATTTCTATTTCTTTACTCACTACCTTCCTTACTACTCATACGATCCTAAATCCTTATCTGAAGTCTACAAGTAGCTAGCACACAATAACTCACTTGTAATAGCTCTCCTCGTCATCCATTTCATCAATGTCACCTCTGGTCCCCCTGCCGCTGTCCCCTTTGCCGCTGGCTTCATTCTCCTTACTGGCGACCAAGTCCTTGGCGGCTTGCTGCTCCAATCCCGCCATGTATGCATCCAATGGATCTTCTTCATCATCATCATTTATCTATGCATATTTAGAAAATGTCGTATGAATAGAAATGAAAAAAAATGCTTTAAATAAATAAAAAATAATTAAAATAATTTTCTGAACTTACAAAGTCTAGAATAAAATAACGTATTTCTCAACAGTGTTCACATAGTTAAAACAAATCAAATTCATTCGTAAAAATAATCAATCAATAGTTAGCCATTTCAAAAAAATACAAAAAAAAAATATTGCACAAATAATATTAATGTATTTATTAATTATATCTACATTGCTCATTACTTACAAAATTATTGCCAAATGGAGATATTGACATTTATATAAACAAGACCTGGTCATAAATTCTCGGTGTGTTATCACCTTCCACATAATTAATACTAATGTTTACACATGTAAAAGAATATGTTATAATTAAGTTGTATATGTCTTCTAACCCTAGAACTGGATGCTTTTATATTGGTGGGACTGCCAGGAGCAGGGATGTATGCCAGGGCTGGTGTCTGTGGCTCATCGTCATCATCAAAGTATCTGGAAGAATTAAACGTCAATGCAATAAACTTATGCATTTAATTATTCACAAAAAAACTAGTAACGCATTTTGAGGGTGTCGATGCTGTTTTGTCTGCAAAATAAAAGGTTACTTATCAGGTACAAGAAGCATAGTTTCAGGAAGAGTGACCAGAAAATTTAACTTCTAATTGGACTGAAAATACTTACTCGTCTTCGGTCTTAGCTCGCTTCTTCCCGAGTGAACCGAAGTTTCCTGTGACCGCGTTCTGGGTGATCGAGCTCATGGTGGAGTACCCCTGCTTGGAGAGGCCAGTCGTCGGCGGCGGCACCGCATGCATCGGCGTCGATGGTGGAGGGACCGCGTGAAGTGAAATATTAGACGGATTCCTCTTCGGCATCGTGAAGCCCGCGAACCCAAACCCCTTACCTCCACTTCCACCCGAATTGTAACTCATCGTGAAATTGTAAAACTATATTTAACCACAACAGGACCTAAACGATCATAACAAATGTAAGGTTAACCAACTGCACAACATCAATATTATCCTAATTGAACAATATCATTAATATTATCTTAACACAGACGCAAAACCATTCGTTATAAATGAAATTAAATGAAAAAATCTACTTTTCGGCGCCTACCAAAATATCGACATTCGACATCTACCAAAATGTCAAATAAACGCCAAACATTTACTAGACTTGCTATATGCAATACAATACTTGGTATTTTAATAACTTTAAATTAACAATCCATATTTTCTATTTTGACTTCACTCTTGGTGCAGTATAACTAACATTTTTCGGATGTAACTCGTAATGAAATGAAACATCAAAATTAATGTAACGCAAAATTGATCTGTTCGACCGGTTGATGAGGTCTATTTTTTGGTGGTAATTTTAAATCGACCTAAGCAAAACAAATTGCTACCTATTCATCTCGCATGGGATAAATTTGAGCATTATTATTACAATATTTTAATCGTATGAAATTTAAAAAAAACTATAGTTCAATGAATTACACTTTTTAGGTTTACATCACATGGATTGACATTGACAGCATAACATTAGGTGGCAATATTTAGTTTATTGTTGCTTGTCCTGAATTGCATTGTATTCATTGTATTGCACAAAAGTAATAATTACTGCGTAAAAATGTATTTAAAATTATGTTCTTTGATATTCCTATTGCTTGCTATTAGTAATGTGGAAGCATCGCAGGGCTATGATTTTGGTGACTTTTTAGCAACTGTTTTGGGTATCGGCATAGCTGTTATAGGTATACTAGCCTGTCTAGGCAATTACGCGAGGCAGAAAGCAAGAAATGAGTTCATTTGAGATACGGGTAAGTAACTTTTAACTAACGATTGAAACGTATTATATTCATTGGTCTTCATATAGTACTAATATTTCTTGGTTTATCATATCTTTTTTTATTTGTTTCAGATGACAATGAGGCTACTTAAAGTCGACAGAGTCAGCCGAAGTCAAAACGCCTCATTCTTATTGTATATAATATATATGTCACTTCAAGGTATATTAAGATGTTAATATTGAGTATTTCAATAGAATTTAAAGATCTGGGAGAATCTTTGCATGTTTGTTTAAAGTAAGTCACGTTAATAATAGCAATGTAAATGTCAACAGAAAGCCATTGAAACAACATCTAGTATCTATATTTCCCATCAGATGTGGCATTGTCCCATTTTTTGAATGATTTAAAAAAATGGGACAAGACATTCCATTTACAAAATGTCGAATTTCATAAACTAAAGTTTAGAATTTGAACCACTTTACAACATTATGATATACTATACTAATGTCGTAGCAGGCCAAGCACATCAAGGTACCCAAAAATCTAATCCAGACTATACCTGCATCCACTTATATCCATAAAGTCATAATGGCAGTATATAAAATTCTTCAAAGCAAGGTTGAATATGAACAGACCGAACAGAACAGCTTTCAAACAAAAGTGAATAAACATTTGTTAGTCAAATACATTGTAGGCTGCATCGTCACTTTACATCAGATGATTAAGCAGCCAAACACTCTTGACTATTGAGGATTTTAAAAAATAAGCTTTATGTCTGTTATTGTGAATTGTACTGTAAATTGCACTTGTACTGTAAGTTATGATCACTGTAATACTCGAATAAAAAAAAAAGACAGATGAATTGAGAACCTCCTCCTTTTTTTGAAGTCGGTTAAAAAACTCCATAAAATCAAAATGAAAAACCTAATGCATTTTGAAGTAAGAATTTAAAAAACAAATGTAATCGAATATTTTTCACTGTCTCCTAAGTACGATACTATGTTTGCAACCATTAATAATAATTTTAATTTTGATTTGAATTTGAATTTGCAACAGGCATATTTAATAGCATGGTTCTGTATTAGAAAGAATATCAGGGCATGTGAATGAACTTTTACTGACTAGTTTTAAATATTTGATACACCTCAACACTATCAATCATTATAAAAATCTCCAGACAATGTCATTTTCGATGCATTGCTATAAAATCTCTTTGTATGATAAATATATAAGCGGACTGTGTATTAATACTTAGTTATTTAATTAAATACACCTTATATTCTATGTTGGTTGTTGTTTTTCTGCTATCTTTACAATACCACCTCTTATATTTGCAGAATTGCCTTAAATATCTCTGGGGAGATTCATCAGGGAAAATAGGCATTCCTCTTAGGTAAGGTGAACAAGAGATAGATTACTTAATTTTAAAAATGCAGCAATTTTTTTTGTCTTACTACAATCATAACTGTTTACTTAACAGCCAGAAAGCCGACAGGAACATTGTTATATATCTACTACGTTGTAAAAGATTGTTAGAACATAACTGGCCACTTGGTCTAGGATTTAGAATATAACTACTAGACTAGAGATCACATATGTTCCATTCCTACCGAGCACAAATATTTGTGAGGAGCACATTTGTTCTGTCTGGATATATATGAATATTAGATAGTACATGTATATATATCAGCTGTCTGATTACCATAACACACACATTTAAAAGCCTAATGTGGAACCAGATAGATGTGTGTGGAATTGTCCCAATTATTATTATTATAGGGATACATACCTCTTTATGGGATGGGAAGACATGAAAAGTACTATGTAAATAATGTTTAATTATAAAAATGTAAAGAAACATCACACATGTATCCATACATAATGCAATAAAATTAAAAGTTGATTTTAATATTATCTTACAATATAATTCAATTTGGCTTAACTTATTCGCTAGTTTTCTCTAAAATGTCAATTTCATTAAGTACGTCACTTTTCTTTGAGATCTTATCCTGTTGCTCCTTGTCCAGCGTTTTAAGTGAGCCCGTTTTCACCTTCTCTTCTAAGGTTTCAATCTCTCTAAGCTTTTTGCGTAAGTTTTTCAATCTCTTCACCGGGTCGGCCTGAGTAGCGGTGGGGGTATTCGAAGGTTGTGATGGAGGACTAGAGAAGGTGGGTTCTATTATTTCACATTTAGCCAGCTTTTCTGCTGCATCGTCTACGGCTGTAATAGAAACGATATACATTATTCAAGGACCATGAAACTCACACGAGACTTCAAATATATATTGATTATTGATTCATGCATTATACAAACAAATGATATCTGGCAAAACGTGAATTACAAAGACATTAAGTTAAAAATGTACACCATTTTTGGAATTGTAAGGAACATTTAAAAAGTCTCATTACAATCTATTGGATCGATTTTTAAACAAATTCTTTACTTTTGACATTAAACAATTTGGTCAAATTAATATACAAATATAGATAACATATTTAAAATTGGTGATTCCATATCGAAATAACTCTAACAACACGTATCTAAACTATTAAATAAAAAATCGGAATGAACATAAATTATACTTGTGATATAGGTTTATGATTTCCAAACAAATAGACCAACCCGTCTTCCTCTTTTTCTTTTTCTTCTTGTCCACATTAATAGTCACACCAGGAATAGGCTGGATGGTTCTGCTATGGCCTTTCTTCTGTTTCTGGGCTTCGGCCACAAACTCCGCAGTGAGCCCCACTGGCAGTCCTGTGTTCTGTCGGGCGGCGAATTGTTTCCCCTTGCTCTCGTACAATGGCACCTCCTCTTGAGGCACGTATCCGTCTCTAACGCGCCGCGGTTTGCGCCAAGTGCCATCTGGTCTTTGGGTTGCCGGGATGAACTTTGAGCCTGAAATCCTCTTAGCTTTTTAAAATATTCCTTGTTTAACAGAGACGTAAGTAAACGATAGAATTATTCATATAAATCCATCAATACCCGCGGTTTCGTTACGGTACGCACAACGAGCGCAATTTTAATTCATATCTCACGACGCTTTCACGTGCTACACACTTTTTTGCTAGTCGCATGGTTTGGTGAAATCTTTTATTAATTGGGTTTGCTACCACCGTTTTAAGGCATGTTTAATTTATGAATAAACAAAAAACTGAAAGCAATGGATCGCGTACAGATGTTCTACACTTTGTCTCACCGTCTGCGTCGTGCTCATACGCTGATGTGGCCATCCTTGCTTGCGGACTCTGACGATGTCCCTGTGTTATTTCAACTCGACATGTACAGAATCTTGCTATTCTACTTCTACGCTATTTTTGTACAAAAGCATACGATTATGACAGTTCCACAGTTCGACAACTATTTTGTTTGACATTTGAGTTCATAAAACTGAACGCTCGAGCGATAACCGAATAACGTTCATTACTCATTCACCAATAATGTGTACTCGACCACTATGGACATAGATAAAGACTGCACTAACTATGGGGGAGAAATAGTGATGTAAGGAATATTCGGATTCACGAATACTTACATAGTTTTTGCAACTCCCATTCGTATACCCATGAAATGATGCGAATGTTTAGCGAATGTATCTGGCAAACGGTAGTAATAATATAAATTATTACTATTGCGTTTGTCAGATAATTATATAAATTATATATAATAATTCTTATTATTTTCCATCACGCCAGTAAATTAAATAATAATGTATAAGAAATGAAAAAACCACTGATAGCATTGATGCTTTTTTGGTTACATATAGGATGTGTTAACTATGTGTAAAATTTCCTATGTCAATTTTGCTGTTGTATTTTTCCGGTGTACTAAATCAATAGACAAATTACATAAATAAAAGTGTAAACCATCATATTCTTAAGAGAAAGTAACTTGAAAGGTCTAAATTATGTCATATTTAAATAATTAATTCGTGTATACTTTAGCAGATTACGAACTGAAACATTCGCAATGGCGAATAATGGCAATAGAGATTCATATTTGCATTCGTGAATGTGAAATATTTAACACTTGTTCGTCACTAGGGAGAAGCTCTCATGACATAAGCAAACGACAATAAATCTATACTATCAAGTACTTTATGGAACAGTAGTGGGATGAATTAGTTGAAGTATCTTGATTCGTTCAATTGGTTTCTTGTAAATGCAACTCATGAATTTTGAAATCCTAGAATGAACGATTAAATAATTTTTTTAAGGTCGTTCAAATCATATTTGATAATTGCTAATTATTCCTATATCGAACAATATTTCGAGATTCACAGTACAAATAAGTATTCTGTTAAATCTGTTTATTTCTGAATATCGTCAAAGAACTGTCCATGACATTTAACAATAAACATTTGGAAACTGAATTATATTATTAAACATAAAATTATATTAATAAAGTAAGCATTTGCCTTACAATTTTTACGTTATTTAAACAATATTTCTTTTTCATGGGCAACACTGGCTTGAAAATTTGAAATGTTTTGAATAGAATTGATTTTGTTTGTCAGACGGATTTTATGTTGATTCTTGCGAAGAAAAAGTAGCAGGTGCTACATTTTATTTTGTTTTGTAATAGTGCTTATACCGTTTATTTCTATGTTGTCTATATGATATTACGTTTATATTTCAACACATATTTAGTTTTTTTACACTAGTTTTATATTACATTTGAAAAAATGCCCAAAAGACGAAGACTAACTCCTATCAAAAACAGATCTAAAGCAAACGCAACTAAACAACGTCTTCTGCTACAGCAGTCACAGCCAGATGCTCCAAAGTGTGAGTTTCCAAATCGGTTATTTATAAAATTGTTTAATCCCTATCCTCCGTAATTGTTTAATCTACTATTAGATAACTTGTTTACCTGACAAAGTATTCGAAGTATATATGCGTGAAGTTGCAATACAAATTATTTTACAGTGATATCGGAGAAAGAAGAGTCGACTCCTAGAGGGAGACTCAAAGGTGCTCTGCTCGATGTACTGGAACCAGCCGCAGAGGAGTCTGATAATTCACTAGACCAGAGCCCCGTTAAAAAAATCAGGTAGCTTTCCTTGTTTACTTACACGCCAGCGCTTGACCCTAATTCCGCCTTCAGACGCCACATTATGGTCTATGTTTAACATTTTCGAATTTAACTCAGAACGAAAATGCAATTTTAAAGTTGTTTTAATTCCCGCCTTCTCGTGTTATAGAAAAGATAAAAGAAAGGAAGGGAGCAATGACTCATCGGATGACGATGAGCACAGCAACAGAGCGGCTTCACCTCCTCGCCAGTCATATGTGCTGAAACTTTTCGACCGGAGTGTTGATCTGTCACAGTTCAATGAGGAATCGCCTCTGTATCCAATCTGCCGCGCTTGGATCACCAACCAGCCTAAAGCCAATTATAAAGATTTGGGGTGAGAATAAATTACTGTAAAGAGTAACTTCTAAAACATTGTGTTTATTCTGTAATAACCCAATGATTCATGGTTCATGGTTTTAGGAATAAAGGCGTATTCAAACCATGTTAATGTGTCTTAAGCTTTTAAAGAAGCCATTACTGCCATGTATTAGACGAGGTGCAGGTTCAACTTCCCTCCATTAGAAGATCAGAATGATACTTTTTTTTGATCTGTAATAATTAGGACGTGTCCACCCATAATCCCAAGAGTCCTGGCAATGAGGCTATCATTGCAGTTTTATAAATTGCACCATAAAATAAACATATCAAATTGTAATCAAACACACTCCCATTACAGCAGGAGACCTGAGCGTGCAGAACTAGCAGAAGACAGCGTGGAGCTACCAGGACCTGAAGGGCCACCAATATCCAGAATACCCAGTCCAATACCAGAGCAACAGAACCGTAGCAAGAATAATATAAACCTGAATTACGTAAGAGTACATTTGTTTAAATCAGAAAATGTCTTAAAAAGGCAAAGTGTAGAGGACTTTTAATAATAATAATAACTGGGGACAACTCCACACATGGCTGCTCGATTCCAAATTAGGCAATGGAATGCCTGTGTTGTGGTGACCAGACGGCTGATATACATATGTATACTATGTAGTACTTATGTAATTTGTGTTTCTTGAATGGGAAACGAACCCACTACTAGTAAAGCAGTCTGGCTCCAAAACCAATAGATGGAAAGGCCGGTGCCATGTACAGTTGTTGTCAAGTCGGTACACGTATGTCCCCAGCGCGAGGCCCCGCCGCCGAGCCGCGAGCAGCTGCTGCAGTGGCACGCGGAGCGCTGGACGGCCGTGCGGGGCGCGTGGCTGCGACGCGGCACGCTGGTCGAGGAGCGCTACTCCGCTACGCAACAGATACTCAACAAGATCAACGTCAAGTCAGTATAGCCATTTTTTTATGTATGAAATCTGTTAGGTAAACAATTTTAATATAATGATCAATAAAGGCAAAAACAGTTGTTTTAATAATGCTTTATTAAATTTATTTCAGTGCTATGTGATGCAATATCAACCATACATGGGCGTTTTGGATTTTTCGACAAATGTGTTGATTGTGTACAAATATCAATCAAGAAGCTTGGATTTTTCATTGCTATACTTTTAAATTTTTGTAGGTTTCAATTTTTTTACTTTAAGCCCTAATAATTGTGATTAAAAGTTGTATATAGGTGTGGAAACTGATTTAGCTAACTGCACATGTTAATTTTATACATATATATATGGATATTTATATTTGACACACGATGCTTTCTGCCTACCCCATTAGAGAACTAGCGCGATGACAAATATTGTTAATTTTATTCATTATAAGTGAAACATTTTGAATCATTGAATCAGTGTGATTTATTAAAACGATTGTATGTGGATTGTATGATTTATATTTATGGAATACAAAAGCTTAATATCTCTATACACCCTTGTATTTTTTCTTCTTCCTTCCACTTTCTTGCAGCTGCGGACATTCTGATCGCTTGTGGCCCTTCTCGTTACAATTGAAGCAGGACTGCAAAAACACCAAATCCATTAGAATATTGATCATTTTCATTCATTACAAGTTGAAAATTCCACACACGCCACCTAATTCCAAATCAGTTCATTAATACCTGTGTATAACATAATCATGTACATGCTGTATTATACATATGGGTACCTGCGATTCCACCATCACTCCACAGACATGCCCCTTCTCCTGGACGCATCTCCCACAGGTTTGACAATGTACATAGGTGGGCTTCACACACCGCCTGCATACATTGCAATGCTTATATGTCATGCCGTTTTTGCTAGTGCATTCCTTGCATTTGTTGCAATGCGCATTCGTCACGGACACCCAGTACTTGCACTTGTCACACAATCTGTAGCTGCTGTCGTTAGACAGATCTATGGTAGCTAGCGGCAAATTGGTAAAGAAGCGAACGGGTGATCCCAGTTTACGACCGCCTTTGCTGTTAGTGAATTTCTTATGATTTTGATATTCAACCTGAAAATTTACATCACATTCATGCAATCGACACATCTGACCAGCTTTAATCGGCTACTTTTTGAATGCGAATGACAATCGATTCAATTTCACTTGTGAATCCTCCTAACATTGGCTAAAATTGAACTTTGGAAATATCTCAAATTTAATTCAATCGCCATTTTCTTGAATATTGTAATAATTTGCAATTGGAATTATGATCAACTACCCGAATTCTAGACAAGAATAACATCAGTATGCAATTTTTTTAATTTATTGAATTAAAAGAATGAAACAATTTTTACACACTTGCTGTCACATAAAATAGACTAACCTGATAATCGTGCATCTTGATTTCTGGCAACAAGTTTTTGATATATGGCTCAGAAAAGTAAGGGAAGGCCCATATGACCGGGAGAATCTTATTTTCACCTTCAAATAGAGAATTGTACGTAGCAGACAGTGTTTTGATGGTGTGTATGAGAGGTTCCACACGACCTCCGAATGGTGGATCCATTACAATGCATAGGCCCTTATCTCTAGAAAGGTTTTAATTATGTTTTATTACAAAATAAACATAATATATCACAAGTAAATGACGAAAATAGTGTCTGAAAGTTTTGAAATAACTTTTATAAAAACACAAGTCACTTATAGTCTTCTTTCTAAAGCTCAATATATTATATAAATAGATGCATATTTTGAAAACATGTCAGTTTATTAGAGGACAAAAACCACTTTTAAAAAAAAACTAGGAGAAATCCTAGTGCGAGGAACATTTTAACATGACTAAAAAAATTTATTTATTAAACTGACTTTGAATTCTTCAGAAACTTCTTCAAAACCTTTTCATCTTTATTGCCATTGAACAGGTAGTTATTGAACATGTTGTACCAAAGATACTTGTTGGGTTCATTAAAGAGACAGTGTCTCGTATCATAGTCCAATAACAGCGAGTCATAGTCTGGATGTAGTTGGGCGGCCTCGTGAACTGAGGGTGTGCCGATACATAAGATGTTTCTGAAAAAAATTATTATATGATAGAGAAAAAATATATACTCGTATATTATTATTATTAATATTATATCATCACAACAAGTCCTTACAGGTGTATGCAGGCAACACTAAGTGTCAAACATCTTTATCCTTCAGAACTGATCTGCTTCTTCCATACCCATCACTCTTATCGTGTATGCATGATTTGGTCACTTATGACTCCTCCGTCAGCCAGCAACTGACCTATTTAGTTAAGATGTTTACCCTCAGTCCATCACGCCTCACATTAATATTAATATTTACCTCATATTGTTATTCTTTAATATCCCCAGCACAGTGGTAACTGCTTTCTTGGCAAATATATACTGAGCTTCGTGTTGGTCATTCTGTAAAGTTGGCAGCCATGATGAGGGTGATTTCAACTGGTCATCACTAAGGGACAGGACAACTCTATGGTCTTTAAGATGCTTCTTACTCTGTGATATAATGTATAGCTCCTGGCAGGTGTTGCAGTATGCCCTGTCAGATGGATGTTGAAGTTTGACCTGGAATTTTACCACTCATAAATACAGGTTATTTCGTTTAAGTGAAAAGACAATATAATTATTTCAACTGTTTCATTTTTCTAAATAATAACATTTATTTTTTTACATGTGTGCGAGCTTCACAAGGTGCAATATGGGGCTGTATGTCGGTGAAGCAAAATTTATACATTGCTCCATGAAACAACCACAGTACAGCCCATGCTTGTATTGCCATATATTTATATGTGAAACATATATAGGCGCAGTTAAACCGGATTTTTGGCGACGACTCGCTACGCTATACTAGGGCATATATACAAGTCATGGGTGATAATAATTCAGTTGTGGCAACTTGGAATTGATATTGATTTTTTGTATCAAATGAATATGAGTGTTTATTAAATAAATAGTCATCATTTTCTGTAAAAAATTCGTCAGTAGACATTCATATGAGCTAACCTGATTAAAATTTTTCCACGCTGCAACTTTGTCTAACTTAGTTATCAGGTCGTTATACTTCTCATTTCGTTTTCTGACACCTTCCTTTTGCCAATCCTCTTCGTCAATGTGAACGGTGCAATCCCTTTTATCCCTACACGAGGCACATGCAAAGTACCGGCCCTTCTCTGAAGAAAACAACAATGTTGGCCCGTGAAGACACAAGGGATGAGTCGTTACGTCTTCTACAATTACTTCTACTGGCGATGATTGTTTTAAGTTTGTTTCTGTAGCGGCTAATTTCCTTTTCTTGCCCATTTTTACAATAACTAGAGATTATTTATCAATCACACGTGCGAAACATTGAAACATTCACAGATGTCATGTCACAGTCCTCGTCACACGGTCACAGATAGAACATAATATTTAAATGAATTGACACCATGACTCTGATACTCGTTATAAATAAAAGGTTTTTTTTTTAACATAAAACAAATTGCAGAATATATTTATTTGACAACAATAATTTATTATACGTCGTATAGTAGTATCAAATCATAAAAATATCATTTGTGTGAAATTAAATTTAAATCACTAAACAAAATATTTATTTCTATTGAAAACTCTGTCTAGTGGCAACTTAATTTTACATAATTTTACATTTGTTTTACTGGCAACTGGCAATTAACTTTATTTCAGAGCCGGTATTGGTGTGGAGTTCCATTTCTTGACAATTTTCAAATAATTTTTGCCTCAATAGTTTATATTACAAAATGAGTGGCTTAGTCAGAACGGCGCACCGTGTAATACAAAGTTGCGTTAAGAATTCTGGTCTGACTGGCGCTTTGGTGTCGCGGACACAGCCTTCCGTGAAACGTGATTTTGCCAGAGGGATATGGCACATGAGCTGCTCCAAGAGACTGGACAGCACGTCCCCGGGCTCCAGCCTTCTACACAATCATTCCAACACGTGCAGCTGTGGCTGCGGGCTTAAGGCCATGCACACAAAAGGTAGCGTTTTGTTACGTGATTTTTGAGGTTATATATTGCACCACCCAAATAGTTCCAAATCCAGCATGTAATACTCCTTCTATATATGATCTTAATTTCATATAAACCAGAATTGACAGCAATTGCAGCGACGAGAAGCTGAGGAACTTTATTGTTAACACTAACCTCGACATATGAAAATATATAACCTCATTATAAACAAAATATGCAATAATGTAGTGAGTAATCCAAATAACACGCCAATTTTAACAGATCAGCAGGATGAACAGTCCAACACTCCTAAACCTCTCGGTGAGTCCCCCTCCTTCCTTTAATACCATTCCCCTGTAGTAATAGTAACAAAATCCTTTCTCATTCCTATATCACACATAGTTTTAGGTACATTCAGTAATACCTTAATAAATAGTGAGTTATTATCTTTTATGACAATTCATACGCATGATGTATTCGTTTAATAAGTATTCTATCATAAGCTGTCAATAATAAAAATAATAATTCTTTATTTTCTTCAATGGGATAATCTACATTAGCTTTTACTTTTGAGCCTTCATATGTGTATGATTATCACCTGTCTGGTTAGCATAAGCTGCCGGATAGCTGTGTGCGGAATACTCCCAGTCCTTTATTTAATTTTTTATGAATACATTCATCTGTCCTCAATTAGGAGTCTTACTAAATGAATTATTTTATATTGTATCACCCTGTATACTTTGGGTTACTTGCACGTAAGTAATCTGGCACACGTTGCAGGGTAGAGAGTATGATATTCACATCCAGGGTAAAGATCTGTGTCTTTTCTCTGCATAAAGGTATCGAACACGATTTTAACAGGTTCCACAAAAGTATTTGTCATAATGTAAGTAATGTCAAATATGTCAAATCTTTTATCTATGCTTCAGATATGACTCTGAAGTGTATTCAGATATTCATTATGTATTATCACATTTAAATGTACTTGCAAAAAGACTTTTGAATTATAAATGACCATAACAATTTGTATGTCAATGTTTCATTTCATTTGATTGTGACGAGGGAAATAAAACAATTATATAGTATTTTCTTTTTTGTTTCAACAGGTGAAAGAGAACTCGTCGAATTCCTCACAGAGGAGATTGTCGCCGAGCGCAAGGCACAGAAGATCAAAACTATCCCCAGTGAAGTGGAGGGGTTCAAAGTGCAAGGGGATGGTGCCGAAGTTGTATTAACCAAGCAGATTAAAGATGAAATGTAAGAATTCATTGCCAAATACACATTACAAAATTGTCCTAGCTGTATATACAAGAATCGTTCCTTAGTTTAATTATTTAACTTGTAACATCACGCCTGTAATCCCCTAAGGGGTAGGCAGAGGTGTATAGTACACCCCCACATTTCACCAGTGACGTTTAAGTCCCACAATGGCATAGGTGGTGAGCCTATTGCCATGCACCGGGCACACATCCAGACTCTGAGTCACTACTAGAAATTCTAAATTAGAAA
>DWDX01000943.1:0-21621 GCA_018245675.1 Agara michaeli | reverse complement strand
ACAGAGATATTTGGCACTCGGTGCTTTCTGCCTACCCCGTTAGGGACCTGGCGTGACGGTATGTTGTTGTTGTTATCAACATTTTAACATAACTATCAAGCGTATAACAGCAATCTTTAAAAGCTCATTGTGGTTTACGCTGCAGTCGATTTCCTACGTTACCTTATTTTGGAGACAGTGTAACCGACAATCGCATCAAGCAACTTTAAACGAAAAAAAACAAACAGTGCACAGAACACTAAATACTGATTACGCACGCCATTCTTTGCCAGACTAAAAGTAATTACACCGTGATAGTACATGGATCTGTAAATGATACACATTAGGACGACAATAGTATACTGTTGCAGGGTTCCCGATAAACATAACTTTAGTCAGATTTATGTGAGAGACTTACTAAGTTGAGACTAAAACACAAATTGCACATAACGAACACGAACCGAGTCAGGGGACGTTAAGTCTCGACGATTCGAACCTAGGTCAACTCGTGCTCGAGTGCATTTTGAACTTCACAAAACTAATAATAAAAAAATTGTTAAGCATAAGTTACGTTAGGAATAAATACATTAAATTGGCACTACCAACACACGTTCGCAAATAAATAGGGTTACGAATGGAATATTTACATGGCGCTTTCGTTTCCGCTAGCATCGCTTGCATGAGTTTGCCATGCCATGCCAAGATGCACGCATCCAGATTAAACAATTATCATGATATTCGTAGACTTCACCATACCGCGATTTTACGCTTCGAGACTTTTTCTATCAGTGCTTCGTGTCTTAAACTGTGTAAAACTTTGACATTTTTTAAACAGTTTTAATATTTTCAACTTAATGTAATAAAGAGTGTCTAACTCATCAACCGTTGTCAACTACAGTTGAGGTTACAATAACACAACTGTACATTGTGAAACACAAAATCTAAACGGCGTATAGAACGAACGAATTAATGGGTAAATCAAACACTCAAACATAAAACCACTTTAAGACCGGTACCGATTTCCTCAGACGTCAAACAACATGTGAATAGTTCCACGGAGCGTCAATTTCTTTCGTAATTGGGTGGATAACAGAAGATTTTACAGCAATTGGTTTTCATTGAACACAGAATGAGTAGATAAGTGATAATAGTATACGAACGTGAGAGCGGTACGTGAACGAACCGGAGCGTGAACGGATCGTCACCGAATGATAATGTGAACGGATGCACAAATGTCAAATTTGACACTAAAACAGATACAACATCGGGGAAGTACCAAAAAGAAAAGAACGAATGACATACTCCAAGAACGTAACACAACTCACCTCCCTACTGGTCGTGATGTAAAAATATCTTTTTCTAATCAATACAGATAAAAGTTTAGTAACTGTTACTAACGAAATAGGCATGTCGTTGATTAAGCTTTAAGCATGACACATGTACACGTGAGGTCGTTTTCAAAAATCAAGTGCACAGACATCTTTTGGATTTCGTGAACGGTGATTACATTCATACTGTGATCGATTGAAACACTAACAGAAAATCATCTACGCTTTTTCTAGCAAAACATACGTAATGACAAAATGGCATAGTTAGTTTGATTAAATAGTTAGATCTAGAAAACAGAAAAACTTGTATATGAATATAATAGTGACTGCTTGCTCTGTTCTATATGTGACTGAATGACTGACTGACTGACTGATCAAGACACAGCCGAAACCGATGAACGTAGAATCCTCAAATGTTGCGTATATGTTCTTTGCATAGGGCAAGGGAACGAGAAGGAATTTTGAAAATGCCACCCCTGAGTAGGTAAAATAGGGGTCGAAACATTCTATGAAAATTAGTCACTTCGAAAGTTATAACCTGAAATTTTAAATTCCCGCTCTTGATAAATAAACAAAACTGCATTTATAGGTTTTTGGAAATTCAATTAATTGCAGTAACGCTGAGTTTAAGTTGCATTTGAATCGATCACAGCATACAAGGGACACACGTAGGTACTAACGCTATATTTGCGATAACCACAAAAACTGTCAGACACGTTAAAAAGGCTCGCAATAAGATTACTCCTATATCACAATCCTCAAATCATATATGTAAAAGCCAAACAACATACCCAAGAATGCCAACTCACCAACTCTACATTTCACTACACAGTCTCTCGAAGTACTTTCGACCTAAACGCAACGAATGTTTTGCGCGAACAAGTTAATCAATGACCATAGTTTATACAATAAAATGCGGTTATATTAATTCACATAGTCAGTCCAATTTTATTCATTGAAACGTGTTGTTATCTGTTATACAGGTGATGCGGTATTTGCAACTCGAATTAACAGTTTGGTACGCGCAAGTGATTGCGCGGACTGTTTCACCGTTAACCGCGTTATAAATTAATGTCACGTGTGAAATTATATCGACAATTGTTAGGAAATACAACTTTCACAAGTTCTTTTTATTTTATTTAATAATAATAATATCCAACTACTTATATTGACCTGTTTATTCACAACTTCCGTTTTTTTTCTTCCATATTTTATCTTCAAGAAAATGGAGTCAGCGGTTTAGCACACTGAGGCTGCGAGCTATAATGTTGTATTTGGATTAAATATATTACGTATTAAACATTGATGATTTATCAGAGACTGAATTTACATAGAGTCAGCAAACTTTATGGACAAAATAAACGTATTCAAATCCAGTCCTACTTAGTGAGTATATAAACAGTCTTTTCATCAAATTTTGTATAATTTCACATCACAGTAAAATACTACGAGAATCGGGACGATTCTCGCGGTTTTTCACCTTCGGTATAGCTACCGGCGTTTAATTCGAGTGTCGATTTCAATGTGTGTCCCGCGTTACCTACGAATAGAGTTGTATAATAGATATATCCGGCTCGAAGGACCAAACATTGTAAACCGTATATTCATGTCAGGACAAGACAGTCGAATGAGAAATCAATTATTATCGCATGGACCTTTATCGTAACATGCCTTTAATCAAGGCGAGGCAAGGCGATCATATGTTCAAGGCCATTGACCTTTTGTTAGGCGCTGTAGAAACTCCCGCACCCGCCATTGTCCTCTATCACTCAAACTAAACACCGACAACTACATTATTATCATTATTTAAATAAAATAATCCAAATAGAACTAGCAATACTATGATGACGTACCTCGATCTCACAATCACACATTCGCGCATTTTCACTGTGTTTGTGGCTTAAAAATGTACACGTTAATATGCGAAAATGTACACAGTATGAATATTACAACATGAGATTGTTATTTTCTTTCTGATTTTGCGTGCAGTAGAAGGTTGTTGGAACGTCATAAAGTTTCGCTACTATATCTTGATAGCCATATTCAAAAAGATTCAAGGTAGACCACCAATGGTTCGCCAACCAGTGGTAGCACTATCCAATTTCTACGGCTAAGCTTGAGCTAGCATTGTTTTGGTTCGGATTGATTTTTGATATTCAATTCCATCGTATGCTGTTACATGATAATGTACGTGCTCCTTAATCATATTGTTCATACTGTTACATTACTTTTAATAATCCGTGCGAGTTACAATGATTGGAAACATTTTAAATGTCTCTTATGATAATGGTAATATTAATGGCATTGATTTTTATCATTTCTAAAGTCACAAACACCGCAAAAGGCGGCAAAAATCTTACACTAAATCTTACCATACTAAATAATATATACAATTAGCTATTGCTATCTTAAAAATATTCTATACAGATAGAAAAACTCGATATAAAAAATCTCCAACTAGTGCAAAATTTCGACTTTTCATGGTCTCATATAATTTTGTAGGTATGTTATAATGCCGGCCAGGAATTTCGAGTCTTAGTTATAGTTTCATTTAACTTCATCTTTGATCTTAGCGGCGAACGCGCGATTGGTTAGCAGCTACAATAAAGCTGTCACCTGATTGGTTGGGTCGTTGTTTCGCTACAATCGATCACGGATCAAACCACATTCACGGTCTTTAGACTCAAAACTCCTAGCAAGCATAAATATATACATACATTTCTATTTATATATCAATTCCGGCAAGATGTATATAGTACAATGTAATGGTTTTACAGTTTATATGAACGGATTCAATAATAATAATAATAATAATACTTAATGTATACAGAGGCACACGTTTAGTTATCGAGTGTTCATATTATAGAATCTCATCAGTTCACTAATTTAGGCATCTAAGTCTACAATATCATGGGAATATAATAAGTGTGAAAATATGAGTGCCCTCCTCTTTAAAGTCTCTCTCCTCGATGGGTTTTCTCAAACATACAGAAATGGAACGTCAGCAGTTATTAAATAATGAAAAACAAACCATATAAATTGATTAATGTATCAACGGTGCAATGTGAGTGATCGGTTTAATTTTGATAACATAATACCCAATGATGTGTCATCCTATCGCTTGACATTGAATGATAAATTAACTGTGGTACATTTTAAGGCAATCACCATATTAGGCGATCGGTTGGAACCAATTTGAATTGACATCTAAATAAAGTATTCAATCACGTATAAAGCATTTAAGTTGTGTGCATTTGTTTGCTCATGTATTGGCAACCCATATATTATTTGCACCCTTTTTTATTGGTCCACTGCTGGAACGTGTCTCCGCCCATAGTGAGAATGACTTAGCCCAGTCTACTACTGGCCAAGTGCGGATGCATAGACTCCACACACCTCAGAATTTATCATATACTTTATAACATCCCTAAGGTGTGCAGGTTTCTTCACGATGTTTTCCTTCACCGTTATAGCGAGTGGTATTTAGATTTTTAATCATAGAACACACACAACATGTCAGAAGTGCCTGCCAGAATCGAACCCAGACCCCGGCAAGGAAGTTTGAATTACAAACCCCTAGGCTATCAGTGTTTTAACATACAACCCATATAGGCAACTAGAAGCCATTAATACTTCCATACTTATTATATTCCAATGAACACTATATTGTATATTTCAATTAAATAAATTGATCCCCGACATGAGCACTCCCAATTAGTGTTACTGATTCGTTTCACATTTATCCTAATTCCTTTGGAACAATTGTGATTTCATTTCCATTATAACTGTACGTGGATACTCAGAGAACAATATTAGTATGCCGTTAGACAAATTAGTAATCTTTGGTCAATTATGCATCGTCAAATTGTGCTTTTGCAGGTTTTTGTCACCATAGATCATATACAACTTAATCATTTAAATTTGCAGTGACATTCTGTAAATTTCTATCAAGCAGATAAATGTGATATGAATATTCAATATAACTGACTAATTCGTACCTTGATCGGTTTAGAATAAATCTTTGATCGAGGTTGTTCAATCGTGATTTGTCATGAACGAATATCTTATCATAGTTGATAAATTTGTAATATCCTCAAAAATAAATGCATTAAATTGTCTCAACGTCTTGACGGAACACATACATTCAATTGGAATATTTATTCCGACGATCACCAAAAGTGTAAACTTTTATTCATTACCTCAATTCATATTCTTGAGTATGCACAATATAGTCTTATATAAACAGATATAGGTGCCCGATTTTAAAATCACTGGAGTCTTAACTTGAGGTCAGTTACGGGTGTGTTGCGTTCTAGATGAACAGGTTGAAATATGCAACGACCTCTAAAATTGGCTGGATTCTGCTTAGCTGTTACATTATTTCACTAATCACTGCATATCATTATATTCATCATGTCTAAAACAGTGCAGCAAACATCACTGATCATTTACACGTAGTATCGATAACATTTTTATGCATGTACTATAAAGTACTGGACAAATTCGAATCCGTAGAATTGAATTTTAATTCCAACCTTATTATCTTATTTAGACAATTATTTCCTGCATGAACCATTGTTTCAGACAGACGAGATATTTGTAAGGAATGAATCCATGATCATACACTTCTCAATACTCTTTAATATTTGGCATACTAAGTATTGATCTCTTCGTATCATCGTATACAGTGCTTGTTGAATGATAAAAATTTGACACATTAAAATCGCAGATCCAAATATTTTTGTTTGCGGGAACAATGGATGGAGAGACAGTTCATTTATCATAAATGTTTATGCGGCTTGATCGCCTTACTTTTACGACGATTCCTTGACTGCTACCTTTTCGTAAAGCCCTTTGTGCCGTCTGGACCTCGCGGCGCTCGGATCACGAGGACTCCGGGTGGTGGGGGGGAGGGGAAGACCACAGCGGGCGAGGGAGTCGGCGGCAGTCGTGAGAGGACTTTCTTCTCTTTCCCCTTAACATTATCGCTGCAATTGTTTTTCGTTTTGCCAGCCATCTGATTGCCGTTTATGTTATGTGCTTGTAGTTTATCTTGAATCCGACTTAAACTGCAATGGATTATAACAATGTTATAATTTCAGAAAATATAGTAATATGGAAAAAAATGAATCTTTAATTCGCCAACTTAATATAGTTTTCACTCATGTGTAAAATAAGCAAAGCTTGCCATCCAAACTAGGTGGTTTAATGAAATAGGAAAAACAACATGAGACCGCAGGGTTCAGAAAGCCCGGATTTCCTCAAATGGCTATGATTAGGGAGCTATGCCAAGAAATATAACCCAAGACTTTTGAAACAGAGTGAATAGGCATCTACTAAGCAAGCAGGGTACACGTTGAGACCCACAACATCCCTTCCCATTAGAAAGAATTGTGGTTCAACAAAAACACTAAAAAGACTAAAAGTATTAATAAGAAAACCATGAGCAATTGTAAAGCTGTCAAATGTAGCTTAAATGTTGGCATCGGGGATCATTTGTATCAAATGTGGTTAGTAGAGGCAAAGTATAATTTAATCAAACATTGATAAATAAAATATTGTATCTACAACAATCATTAATAATCACAATTGATAATTTGATGATTATCAATTTGGCGGCAAGCTCAATATGTTACAATTATCTAAAATAAGATATTATAGAAAACTAAATTTTAAATATTATTACATTTCAATGTACGAAATACGAAGAGATCATTTTCATGGAAATCTGATTTAAAGAAATATAACTAACACATTAATAATGAGGGATCAAACATACATTGTTTGTAACTATTTTAATGGGCAGCATAGGCTCGTGTTATTTAATCTTAATTATCAGAGAGAATCTGTTAGCGAAATAATTTCTATCAATCCTATTCTAAGTTAAATATAGATGAGTATGGAGTGCAGCAACCATGAAACATCCAGAAGCCTGCATGTCTGTACATAATTGTTTCGA
This sequence comes from Agara michaeli, assembly GCA_018245675.1. Taxonomy (NCBI): domain Eukaryota; kingdom Metazoa; phylum Arthropoda; class Insecta; order Lepidoptera; family Hesperiidae; genus Agara; species Agara michaeli. Next base: position 14,355 of record DWDX01000943.1, on the reverse strand, counting down.
CATACAAATCTCACAAAAAAAACCCACTTCAGAAATCACTTGTTATTTCTTTACTAAGTTTATGAACAACTTTTGTATTGAAACAAGTATTGACCTGTCAAGTTGCATACAATTTCAAATTGTACAAATGCTGGTGGTAAATAAAAGATCTGTGCCAATTTAAATAAGCAACGCTAAAAAATTTATCACACACAGATTCACTCAAGGCCTTTGCTTGGTTAATTATGGAAAAAACCGTTACATCACTGTATCTATGTAAACGAGACATGTCAAGGTACTCACTTGTCGTCAATAACGTCCTCGGGACTCCGGGCTTCGCCTAATATTCGCAATCGAGCTTGTTCATATTCCTTTTGTCTTTGTTCCAAAGTCTTCACTGGACGCGCGCGATTTTCTCCATTTAACTGTCCGCTTGCCATTGACGGCGGCCGTTTCAAAATTCGAATCGACGGCTCCGGCATTACGCACTGTGATCCTATACACGCGTTTTCCTCGACAATTACGTTTGTAACCTTACAACCTTTGGGTGCAGTTTTCACTGGCGCGGGCCCACTTGACATCAGATGGATTTTTTCGTCTAACTGAAATACGAAAACGTTTCCTTCATACAGTCACCTTCGAGATCCATAAGCTAAACCAATATAGGTATCGGCTTTCTCACAATTTAACTTACTCCATTTTCGACCATATCCTCCCAACTTTCACATACGTCAACTTCATCTTGGGCCGCCATGTTGACTGTCTTCTCATCGATGTTGCCCTATAACAAATTAAATTACCAGGTCACCATGTCAAATATTAAGCAAAAACCACGCTGATTGAAAGTAGTTAAAAACTTTTCTCTGTAATATTTAATTCATTTTATTAGACTTTGTCAACTAAACACTATTAGTAAACAGAAATATTTTATGAGATTGCTTGTTAGAATCTTAACTCACTCTTTATCTGACAGTAAACACGATCGTTCGTTCACGCTCACTCATTCACAATTTTTGATTGTTTACAGCAAAATGCTGCGGCTTTACATATCTCGATATATACATTTTCTGAATCACATATTTGAATACAGAGATATGTTAATTTAGAACCAATTGTAATGATAATATTTATCTGGCTTATCCTATGTTCCTTTATAAAAGGTTGACTCTGTTAACAATTAACTTGTCAGTGTCAAACTGTCAGTGTACGAAAGTCAAGAACATGCTTTGCCTTTTTTTCCTATAAGGCATAACGAAAGTTTACATTACAAAGTGAATTATAAATGTAATGATTTATCCAAAACATTTTGATTATTACAAGTACAGTGTTTAATATATCTAATCACTGGTGCTGGTAAGTATCAATATTGTACAAGAAAATTGAAATTTATGTTATGATTGTAAGGTTATGTTATTGTCATAATTTCTTTGGTTAACAGGCACAAACATGGATTTTAAGTCCGGCTTTACGTCGGCTCTAACGGGTTTGACCTCCGTGGATCCGGACTCGATACAATTCCTGATGTTCAGCGACGATGATGTTAGGAAACTTAGTGTCGCTAAAATTACGAACACTGTATCGTTCGATTCTATGGGGAATGCAATCAAAGGTGGCCTTTATGATCCCGCTCTAGGACCCATTAGGGACAGAAATGATTTTTGTACTACTTGCTCCAACTCTTTACTCCACTGCCCTGGACACTTTGGACATATAGAATTGCCGCTGGTTGTAATCAACCCACTATTCATTAAAAATATTTACACCTTATTTAGAGTTAGCTGTTTAAAATGCTTCAGAATCCAAATGGATGATAGAACAAAGTTTATATTAAAATTACAACTTCAATTACTTGATATCGGTCATGTTACAGCAGCTTTAGACTTAGCCCACTTCATCGGTGACTGCAAAGAGTTTAAAAGTGACACTTCCCCTGAAAAAACAAATAAAACTATAAGGCAATGCCAGCGGTTACTAGCAAAATCGGATCCCGTTACAGATACTTTTCATAACAAAAACACAGACAAGTTAAGAAATCAGGCCATTGCAAATGTTTTCAAGGCAATAAATGTTTCTAAATCTTGTCTGTACTGCAGAAGTAAGCTTATTAAAGTGACAACTTCCGATAACAAAATCATGTACAATCTCAGTGCAGACGGAGGAGCGAAGGGTATCAAGATATTGATGCCGGATGAAATTCAGCGTTACTGTAAAGCAATTGCACAGAATGATGAAGATATTCTTATTCAATGCATCCCTGTTCTTAAGAACTCGGTGACCAAACCTGTAACAGACATATTTTTTATGCAAATTGTCCCAGTCCTTCCCCCATGTGTGAGACCCTGTAATGTTCTACATGGTGAAATGGTTGAACACCCTCAAACAAATGTATATAAAACTATCCTTCAGTCTGCATTTTCTGCTAGAGCTATATTGCAGGTCTTATCTGCATCTGATCAAAAAAAAGCTATAGATGGTCTTGACCAACTACCAAGAAGGGCCTATGAAAGTGTTGTTGGAAAGTCTCCACCTGAAAAGTTACACACAATATGGCAAGATCTGCAGAAAAATATAAACCATGTCCTCAACTGTGAAGGCCAAGGTTTGACCAGTCAAGGATTGAAACAGATTCTTGAAAAGAAATCAGGAGTTATTAGGATGCATATGATGGGAAAAAGAGTTAACTTTGCTGCTCGGTCTGTCATCACACCAGATCCTAATGTAGATATAGATGAAATTGGTATTCCAGATGCTTTTGCCACTAAACTGACTTACCCGGTACCCGTGACGGAATGGAATGTTGATGAATTGCGAAAAATGGTTATTAATGGACCAAATAAACATCCAGGTGCAGAGAAGCTAGAAATAAAAAATGGTCGGACAATCAGAATTCCTCCAGATTCCATTCAGAAACGGGAATCGCTGGCCAAAAGATTGCTAACACCGGATGAATTCAAATCATCTGGCCTAAAAATTGTCCATAGACATTTGGTTAATGGTGATGTTCTATTATTAAATCGTCAGCCATCTCTTCACAAGCCCAGTATGATGGCACACAGAGCGAGGATTCTTAAAGGAGAGAAAACTTTGCGACTGCATTATGCAAACTGTAAATCGTACAATGCTGATTTTGATGGTGATGAAATGAATGCACACTTTCCTCAAAATGAAATTGCTAGAAGTGAAGCATACAATATCATGTCAGTTAGAAAGCAGTACCTTGTCCCAAAGGATGGAACACCTTTGAGTGGTTTGATCCAAGATCATGTGATATCAGGAGTAAAAATGTCTATCAGAGGTGCCTTCTTTTCAAAAACAGACTATCACCAGTTAGTGTTCCAAGCTTTGTCCAATTATAAAGGTGAAATCAAACTTTTGCCTCCAACAATTTTAAAACCAGTTATGTTATGGTCTGGGAAACAAATCCTTTCAACTATAATAATCAATAGCATACCTAAAGGAAAGCCATATCTATCTTTAACTGGCAAAGCTAAAATCAGTTCAAAAGCGTGGCAAAAGCAGCCTGCAAGGCAATGGAAAGCTGGCGGTACTCCTTTCACTAATCCAAATATAATGACTGAAGCAGAGGTTGTAATTCGAAAAGGGGAGCTTTTATGCGGTGTTTTAGATAAGACACATTATGGAGCTACACCATATGGCTTAGTTCATTGCATATATGAATTATATGGAGGGGATAGCTCAAGTGCACTTTTGAGCTCTTTTTCTAAAATATTTACATTTTATCTGCAATGGATAGGTTTTACTCTGGGTGTTAAAGATATTTTGGTGGTGGAAGAAGCTGATAAAAAGAGAGACAATTATATTAGTTTAGTACGAAAGGTTGGAAAAATCGCAGCCGTTAAAGCCACCGAATTGCCTGAGGATGTTGATGAGACGAAGCTTAAAGAAAGAATCGGCGAAATGCTCATCAAAGATCCGAAATTTAGAGCCAATCTTGATAGACAATATAAAACTCTTTTGGACTCATACACAAACAACATTAACACTGTTTGTTTATCAGAGGGGTTGCTAGAAAAATTTCCATATAACAATCTGCAATTAATGGTCCAGTCTGGAGCAAAAGGTTCAACTGTTAACACTATGCAGATTTCCTGCTTACTAGGCCAAATTGAGTTGGAAGGCAAAAGACCGCCACTGATGATATCTGGAAGGTCTTTGCCTAGTTTTCCGCCATATGATGTTTCTCCTAGAGCTGGCGGATTCATTGATGGACGTTTTATGACAGGCATTCAACCACAAGAGTTCTTTTTCCATTGTATGGCGGGTCGTGAAGGTCTTATCGACACAGCGGTCAAAACAAGTCGATCAGGTTATCTACAACGATGTTTAATCAAGCACTTGGAAGGACTGAGTGTTGCATATGATCATACTGTAAGAGATTCTGATAGTAGTGTGATACAATTTGCTTATGGAGAAGATGGGCTTGATGTGTTAAAATGTCAGTATCTTAATCAATCTCAATTTGAATTTCTCGACATTAATTCGAACGCTGTCGTTAGTAAGTCCATAATAAAGAAACTTAAAGAAGATGACGAGTCTAAGGCTATATCGAAGTCGCAAAAGTCACTAAAAAAATGGAAGAAAAAGAATGGAAATCCGTTAGAAAAAATGAGATATAGTCCATTCACTAAATTCTCAGCTGTAGCTAAAAACGATGTAATCTTAGATGATAAACCAACTGATCAAACAAGAGACCCTAATTACTGGGAATTGGAAAAGATGTGGCGTAATTTAGACGAAGAAGAAAGACAACAGTATGTTAAAAAACGTTGTCCAGACCCAATTCCTTGTAAATATTCGCCAGAGTATAAATTTGGTGTCATAAATGAGCAATTACATGAGCTCACACAAAACTATTTGAAAAATCGCAAAGAAAACACCTATAGTGAATATACAGAAAAAGATAAATTCACAGAAATAATAAATGCCAAATATTTAGCTTCCATGGCAGTGCCAGGAGAGCCAGTAGGCCTGCTAGCAGCACAGTCTATTGGCGAACCCTCTACTCAGATGACACTGAACACCTTCCATTTCGCTGGTCGTGGTGACATGAACGTCACGTTGGGAATACCGCGTCTTCGAGAAATACTCATGACAGCTTCCGCCAAGCTTAAAACACCTAGCATGGATATTCCATTTTTAAGCGGCTTGTCCAACTTAAATAAAAAGGCTGAACGTCTCAGACAAAAAATGAATAGAGTAACTGTATCTGATGTTCTTGAAAAGATTGAAGTACAATGTGCGATAGCAATACATCCAGACAGACAACTGAAAACCGTAATACGCTTTACGTTTTTACCTCATTCCCAGTATAAAAATCAGTACACTGTAAAGCCGGCTCAGATAATAAAGCACATGCAAAACAAATTCTTCAATGAGATGTTCTCGGTAATTCGCAAGCACGCCAAGGCCACTTGTGGCGTTATGTGGGCGAGTGAGAAGGAGAAAAAACGCCGCGCGGCTTCTGATGAGGATGATGAAGAGGGGGAAGACGCATCTCCGAATGTTGCTGATAAAGCAATGAATATGGATGAAGACAGTTCGGACGAAGAAGGACCTAATGACGATGACGATAATACAGACGTAAGCATATTAGTTGTTTAACGTAGATATTTTTAAACTTTGTTACCCAATTTGTTTCCCTTAATTGAATATTTATTTAATTAGTCCTGGTACAGATTTGCAAGCTTTTACTAATCTTAAACAAACATACAATCGGAAACAAAGAATCATCCATATAAACACTATTATATCTACATTTCAGGTGAAAATACGTAAAAAACGCAACGAAGAACAAGAGTATGAAGATCCGGAGTCGGAGGAAGAAGAGAAATCCGAAGACGAAGCCGAGATAGTGGAAGACAGTCCTAAAGACATTGGAGACCTCTCGGAAGTAAACGAAGACCAGATTACCGCAGAAGAAAGTCAGGTCACGAGTAATGTTGTAGAGAACACATCGAACGCTACAAACTACACCTTCGACAGTAAACACTATCAGTGGTGTGAACTCACCGTTATGTTCCCAATCGCGTTGCTCAGAGTGGACCTTTCTCAAGCGTTACGCGACGCCGCTATGAAGTCGGTTATCCACGAGGTAAAGAATATCAAACGCGCTATCACAAACAAGGAGAAAGACGTCTTATATCTCAAAACAGAAGGAATAAACATAGTGCAAATGTTTAAGTACAATCACCTATTGGACATGAACAAACTGTACAGCAACGATATCCACGCGATTGCGAACACGTACGGGATAGAGGCGGCAAATAAAGTGATCATAAAAGAGATACAGAACGTGTTCAACGTGTACGGTATCACTGTGGACCCGCGACATCTGTCCTTAGTAGCGGATTATATGACTTACAATGGAATATTTGAGCCCATGAGCCGTAAAGGCATGGAGGCCTCGACATCGCCTCTCCAACAGATGTCCTTTGAATCGTCTCTGATATTCTTGAAGGAGGCGGTGCTCAATTCAAAAAAGGACAACATTAGGTCTGCTTCCGCTTGCCTGATGCTGGGTCAGCCTTGCAAGAGCGGCACTGGAGCGTTCAGCTTGCAACATTACACTAAAGTTATAAGTTAAATTATCTAATAATGAGATGCTTGGCTGTGTTACATTGGCTTAAGTCGAGTATTGTATATTGTTTTATAATAAACATTTGAATACAATTATGTATCTACTTGCCAATGCCTAATATCATTTAGCATTTATTTTAAAAATGGAGTTGATTCAAATCCTGATACAGAATCTCATAGATTTTGTTTAGAGGGAAAAGAATATTTTATTAAATTTTATTAATTAAAATTTATATGTCATTTGCTTATAATGGTGAAGATAAACAATGTTTTCTGAGGTATGAGAATGGTACCATTACGCACTTGGCCAGCGTGGTAGACTATGGGCTTTAGGTCCATTATGCGAGGAGATTCATTTCTAGTAATTAGTTGTTAAAGAGGGTTTGATAGAAAAGAAAAGGTAATAATATAGTGTGATAGGAAAGAAATATGTGGTTCGGTCAACAAAAATAAAATACATTTTTCCTTCATGTATCTGTATTACAAGTAGAGAATATACAAAAACAGGTTGTAAAAATGTTTCATATTCAGCATTACATTGATGTGTTTAACACGTTGGAAATTTGTATTTCCTACCACAGAAGGCACACTTTTAACATTGTCACGGACAAAAAAATTTTAGCGGCTTTTCTAGTAAACTTAGAAAACAACAAATTATAAATTCATTATTTTATCAAGTTCAATCTCTTGTTACACTTAATCCGCAAAAAAGATAAAAGATTTAAAGTGTGCAATTCGGCCATATTTTAAGCATTAAATCCACTAGCACTTTAACATAGTTACATACTTATTCATATCGATGTTAAATTAATATGGTCATTATTTTCTTATTCACTATTTTTAACATAAATGTCTCGAACTCCAACGCAGACATTAACAATTGAAATATGATAAACACTTGAAATATTTTATCTGTGGCGTGTACAATACAGCTTATTTATAAATATAATGATCACATTAGCTCTGGGCACGCAACTACAACGCGCCGCGTGTACTGTCTACATCTAAATCCATAAATAATTTACAACTTACGATAACTTAACTAATGCAACAACATTCGCTTCGAGCGAACCATTTGGGGTTTCAAAAGAGGCTCACAACACGTTTCCCGTTTGGCACTAACTCAAAGGCATAGACTAAAATGACGTAAACTGCCAACGAAATAAGCCGGTAATAAATAAACATATGATTTATATACGATTAAAATAAAAATAACAATATTTCCAATAATCTCAGTACAGATCACAATGACAGTTGGAAACCGGTTGCAAAATCACCTTTATAGACGACTTTTAGTCTATGACGTAGATTAGTGTTTTTTTTTATAAGTAATCGAAATTGTCTTATTGGAGCGTCTGCAATGATAAATCGTTGATTCGAAATGCATCTTCCCAATGACAGGGTTTAAAGATGGAATATTTAACGAAGACTATAGATGTCAATGGACGGTAACTTTTTTCAATAAAATCTTGGACCCAACAACAATCAACACGTTTCACGCTCTCTGTTATACAATCAAGCTTTAAAATTAAAAATAAACAATACTTGGATGGTACTTATAATAAAAATATAATATTCAAGTTGAAAAGTTATTTCGATACGAGTCCCACGGTTGTCCAAATAAGATTTTATCACAGCCTTGTTGATGTGCGTTTCTCATGTATTTTATATAATGAAAAATACATAGAAAAGGTATGAAGACTGCAGCGCATGCCCTGAATAAAAATAATAAATTAGTTTTTTAAACCTAAAGCGAGTGTAATTTATTCACAATGAAACAGAACAGATTTGAACAGTTTCAGCTAAATTCTAGAACTCGTATCAAACAGAGCTCGGCAACCGCAAAACTTGAATTGTCTATGTTAAACATGATATTTTACATAATATATACATATATATAAATTTGAGTATATGAAAAGGTTTTTAAAACTGCAACTTCCGAGTGATACTTTTTTTTTAAAGTCTGACTTGGTTGCAAGTTTATTGGCACTAATGTTGCCAGTAACGCGTGCCGAGCTCAATTCACTTTTCAACCTTAGTGCGCCGTTTCGGCTTGACTCTGATTCTTTGCGGCTCTCCTCTCCTCTTTCTCGGCTTTTTTGTCGGCGGCTTTCTTGGCCAGCGCCTCGTCCTCGGCGGGGTTGTCCCAGTCCTGTCTCCGACCCGACCCGAATACGTTGTAGAAGGTCGCGCAAAAGATGTACACCCCGCCGGCGATGTAGAACACTTTCCTCCATTGCGCTTGGGTCGGCTGAAATCGAAGGAAAAATAGTTTAAAAAAAACCGTACAAAATGCATTATAGTCGGTCCAACCAGTTTTGCATCAGATATTTTTTAATGTAAGACCGGGCAGTTCAACAACTTTAACACCCCAAAGGAATCTGAACTCACCCTGCCCTCGATGATGTATCCGGCGACGATAGGGGCGAGCAGACCGGTCAGGTTGGCCAGGCAGTTGGTGAACGCCATCAGGATGCCGGCGAAACGGGGCGAGATATCCAAGTGGTTGACCTGGGAAGACAATCATAGTACTGTTCGAGTGCGTCCAAAACTTTAATTTTAAGTGCTTCTAGAAGCTGTCGGCGACCGGTTCGGCGTGAGTTCGGATAGGCTATTGAATATTAACAACTCACAATTTCCCGCATGTTACCACGTGCCCCCGGTCACTGCCATGACACACTTTTTACCGCTCGTCTACTTTCATCAAAGTCGTCGTGAAGACGCTTTTGTTAGTTACTTTTTCCATTTACGATACGTATATAGAATATATAGGGTCGGCGGAGTTTTTTGACCGGCTTAGCACAGAGCTCTTTCGACCAACTGTAGAAGTCAAATTTTTTTTTAATGTTTGAAATAGGCTAGCATTTGGCCACCATCTCGCCTGATGGTAAGCGATGACGTGGCGCAGGGTGTAGCACGCTTGCCCAGCGAGCGCCTGTTCACTCCACGTGTAAAACGGGACATTTGATGGGAAGTCACCTTAAATCCGGAGTAGATGCCGCCGTTGAGGCCGACGCCGACCGCCAGGATGGCCACGGTGGCGGCGGGGTTGCAGCCGGTGTTCGCCGCTATGAACAGACCGACCGCCGGTCCGTACTCGCCTGCAATCATACGTAGATCAAGCGTACACTATTTGTAATACTGTAAAGGTAAAGGTAAAGGTTTCGAAAACTTAACTGTCACGTAAACTACTTAGTATTTCACCTATTAGGTTCGAGGCAGAAAAATCTTGGTCCTTCCCAAATCCATCAACCGCATTGTATGTTTTGCCTTTTTTCGCCTTATCGTGAAGATATAAGGACCGGCCTCGTGGTCGAGTGGTTAGAGTCCCTGGCTGCAAAACGGGAGGGCGTGGATTCGATTCCCACCCGGAACCGACATTTGTGTGATGAACACATTTGTTTGGTCGTAATAAAAATATCTATATAAGTGTAATATAATAAGAATTGTATAGCCGTGTGTGGAAATGTCCCCGGTTATTATTACTATAAACGATCACTCTTCACACTCACCGATGCTGTTGATGATCTTCCTGACTTGCGTGTGGTTGAAGCGGCCGCTGGACAGCATCCAGTCGGCGACCACGGAGATGAACATCGAGAACAACCACATGCACAGGTACGGCAGAGCGGAGACGAAACCGTTCTGAAAAAAAATTAAGTTTTTTTTTATTGTACTAGTACCTAATAGGTATAAAGTATGCGATTGAATTCAATTAATATTATGAAAAATTTTCACAAGATGACATTGTGTGACGTATTCAAAAAACGATTAGAAATTACCTGTATTATAATAACAAACCGTATAATTTAATATCAACATAATACAATTTTATTTAAATAACCACGGTAGGTACACACAAATAGCATGTAACATTCACTATAAATATGCATTTCATTCGCTAAACTGACACAAACAAAGTCGGTATCCTATAAAAGTTCCATTTCCTTTGATCGCAGCCATCTGGCATAAATGAGTTCGGTCCCATTTCAGTGGGATTGAATGAGACGCGTGATGTGATTCAGCGGGTCAATTGACTGAACCCGCCTCTTGACCTCTTGACAGTTAGCATGATTGATGGTACTGGCCGAACGGGGCTATTTATAAACAGCACAAGCTTGGGACTCACCCCACGCGTTTCATTGAAATCGCTTACTACACACTAATTTACAATAGCTTTCTTGCAACTTCGCCTTAACATCACAGTGATATATTAAAATGTCGATGTCAAAACACTGAGAACTAGTATTCGCTCAGTAACGGAAATTCGACAGTAATTCGTTGTTTTTAAATTTAAAACAATCGATTTCAATTTCGAAATCGAAATGATTCGAAATGATGATCGAATAAAAATAAAGTTTTTTTTACATTTCCTTAATTGTTTTATTTCATTTAATACACGTGTAGTTGCTGTACTAATTTTACACACAAATGTCTTCGTAATAACTATAACTTTGGCAAATCTCACACTGCTTGAGCTCAATATGCATAAAAAGGAACGTTAATTATTCAAAATTACAAATAACATTCAAACATGACCTGACACATGAATGATGTTTGAACGTCAAATAAAGTGCTCAGTGAATGTGTGAACGATTCCGATAATCGCTCTCGATACGTTAAATGAGGCGATACTCCAAACTACACGGTCATCAGTCTCCAAATAGGCTCAAATGGACCGCCAGTTTGCAAAAATAACGTATCCTATACGCATTGGAAAAATTGACGCAAACGTGACGTCAATAAGATCTATGTATACCTATCTACTGATGTAATGTATTTACATTATGCTGTAATCCGTAAGCTCTCTCGGTATGACGACTGCGATAATATTTGGAATAGTAGATAATAAATGCTACACTGTTGTGAATTAAAAAAAAATTAAAATTTGAATATCGAATGCAAGTTAATTATTAAGTTGCCACTACACAGGCCTACGAGGATAACCAAATTTATCATCTTTGGTAATATGTTGTTGAGGATTAAACGTGTTATGTACTTTAAGCGGTCGCTCTGCTCATGGCGGGCAATTGTGCGAGGTTCTTAAGTTGTCCTATTGATGTTTCGATCTTCATTGATAAATCAACGAACACGTGCGCAAACTATAAATGGACGCGCGCCTACGTTTTACAAGCGGAATCTTTTAGCACATTTGTACCTCTGTACCTTCAGGGAACGTTCTATACTATTTGGTATTATTTTTATTATCTTCCACAATGACAGAATAAAAAAACGGTACTAAATATGAAAGTTTAGAAATATTCGTTGAATTTAAAGTAAACTTACGTCTTTGATGGAGAAATGAAGCACTTGACGCATGAAGGTGGGTAGCTCTGTCATGAGGGTCTCGTAGCCGTAGTTCTGGCCCATGTGCGCCAGCATGATGGCCCAGAACGGCATCGACATCAGGATCTTGGTCCAGGGGATTGGTGGCGACTGCGGGACAACAACAACAACATCAACAACAAAATCAAATGTCGCTCCATTTCGTTGCATTATGTTGCGGCACATTACAGTAAATGTTTTTTGGAAACAAAGTCGCAACCTTAAGATACTAGTGGTGGCATTCGAATCGTAGACCCTCGGAGTGGCCGTACGAAATCTATACCAGTTCTTTATTATGCTTGGCCTACATGTCTATCTATTATGCTATACGTTTTAAGCTATTGTAAACTATATTTAATCTTTGGCAATATAACAGATAGAAAATGAACATCGCTGTCTTATCTTGTCTATGGTCTGTTGCAATTTAATGTCAACTGTCCAAATAATACAACAATTTCTGTTTTAATACTCACGCAAATACACAGATTTTTAGTTATTTCTTAAATACGACAAAATAATAGATGGAAGAGTTTACTGAACTCGATATGGAGTTAGAAAAATAAAAACGCATATTTAAAAAAATATTACGCAATCATAATTAAGCTCAACTCACACTGGAGCCGGCGGCTCCCCACAGCGAGCTCAGGATGTACTTCTTCTCGGTCTCCTTGATCCGGGGACACGTTTCCGGGTCCTCGGACACGAAGAACAGGAAGGCGAGACACCACACGGTGCCGATGAGGCCGAACACGTAGAAGATCGACGGCCAGCCGCCGGCGAAGCCGTAGGCTGACAGCAAACCGGACAGCGGCATGGATATCACTGTGCCGAATTGGGCGCCTGGAAAAATGCGTAATCACACTAAATAATTGTATCGAGATTTGACAACTAAGTAAATAAAAAAAGCAGATACGTGTACAAGATTACGCAAAAACACATTTTGTTTTACGTTATTAATACAGTTCAAAAAATGTATTATCATATATTTAAAAATGGATTCAAGACGTGTACAATTGGACAACAATTCAAAAACAAATTGATTATTAGTTTGTATTTATTTTGCGTGTAGATTTTAATGTAAGTACAATCTCGAATTACCAATCCTGAAACATGCTCGATAATTTTATGTTCGTAACATTGATTTGCAGTAACAGGTTTGTATCCACGAGTATTTATATTACAATATATTGACTATAAATATATTAATCAATGCCATCGCTGCAAGGAGCTATTGCTATTCATTTGTCAGTGTACCCCCGAACGAACAAGTTGTGCAGTGTAAGTATGGCAAATGTTATGATTACCTGCGTAAACAGCTGCGCCCATGCGACTCCTCTCGTTGGGCGGGATCCATTTGGCCAACATCGCGTGAGAGCACGGCACTATTGGACCCTGTTGAATCATTAGCTATTTATAACAAACTTGAGAAAAACACCTATTTCTACCGTGAAGCAATTATTATTACAATAACTTGTATTTTGGTCTGACGCGTGTGGATGCCGGTCCCCTATAGTAGCAATGCATTTAAGACAGACCTCTGTGAGAGCAGATACAAACGAATACTAAATGCATTTACAGTAATATGTACCAACTGGACTAATTCTACTAATAGTTTCAATACCGCAGACCAGTCACCGGTACTAAACAACTAACATTCTCATTAACACCTATTAGTATCTGAAAGAATATACACCGACAGACCCATTGCTACAATCGTATTGAAAGTTGCAAATTCGCTACTCTATCTTAATATATACATATATATTTCGTATGTGCGTGTGTATGTCACTGAACTCCTCCTACACGACGTAACCGATTTTGATGAAATTTTTTGGTCTGTGTGTTTTTTCAAATAATATTTAAGTAGTTGCTGATATTAGAATGTTTCACATTGAATCCGACAGACTGCGCCACCGTCGCAGTGTCAAATATTAATTACCTGTCAAACATAATATGACGAACGTCCCGTCAAATAGGATTATAATCGATTCAGATTGGTGTAACTAAACTATTTATTTATTGTGAGGCTGTACGAAGTTCGCCGGGACAGCTTGTTAACGTATAAAAACAAATGAACCGTGTACACGTTTTGAAAATGGAAAACAATCGGCGCCATCTAGTGTACAGTGCTGGACCTACCTCGCCGAGCCCCTGTATGAAGCGTACAAGGATGAGCCACTCGTAGCCGGCCTCGGCGGCGACGGGCACGAGCAGACCGAACACCGAGTTGATCAACATTCCCACGCCGAGGAACAGCCGGGCGCCGAACCTGCGAAGAAGAATCTATATATTAATGCGCGAATAATTCATTAGATGACAATATATCGATGGAAACTAATGAAATTATGACATGACTAGCTGTGCCCGCGACTTCGTTCGCGTTTGAATTTAATTTAATTCTAAGAAGATTTATACAAACTTTCATCCCCTATTTTATCCCCTTAGGGGTGTAAT